>VUQK01010585.1:29979-55190 GCA_015106715.1 Bujurquina vittata | reverse complement strand
CTGAATATTTGGTTTTGAAATAGCACAACTCAAAACAAAGGGCCCCCCCCCCCCCAGCACATCTGCTTGCAAAGGAGACAGAGCCTTAACACCTGGAAGTAATAAAAGACCAACACTGTGAGAGAAAATAAGGTAGGATTATTGTTCTGTGTGAGGAAGAGATTATGTTCAGAGAAAAGACAGGGAGGCATGCGGCTACACTTTCACCTCAAACAACGGGACTAGAAAGTAGTCACTGATTAAAACTGGAATGAGGGGAGAAAGAACATCTGAAAATGAAGCGCGCTTTCATGCCGAGACAACACGCAGAAAGCTTTATCTTAAATGGAAATAAAATGGAGGGGAATATTCCAAAGCTGCTGCAGTACTATTACTCAGTTACAATGTCATTATCTTACCACGGCTTAAAATGATACTAGCAGAGAGAAAGCTGTGTTTCATTGTTCCAAACATGATGAGACTCATTTGTTTCATTTTCCTTTTTTTCTCCCCTCTTCTGTATTGAAGATGTTATGAATTCATCTTCTTTTTTTCCCTCCCAAGCCAATCAGCCTGTAATTTTATCATAGAAAATGGGAATCCCCGGGACGTTATCTTACTTTTCATCAATACCATCCTAATTGACTTCCTTTGAGGAAGGATATTTATTATAAATATCTTTCAAAAATGAACATTTCTGACTTTGCCTTCTAAAGCATACTCAAATGAATCCAGACTGCAGTGAATTGATAATTATTTGCAAACCAAGTTGAAGGAAAAGACAAAACAAGCAGGAGGCATTCCTTAGCCAGTTAATTATTCTGTAACATTTAAACTCCATATTTCCATTTTGCAGGCCAAGATCAAGCTACTCGGATGCAATAATCATCCAAAGGCAAGAATAAATGTGTCTTTTCCCCGGTGTATGACCTAACACTGATCCTGCAAAGGGTATGCTGGCCCATAATATCCTATAAACTCCAAATAATCCACAAAAACAAAATTAAAATTAAAAAAATTAAAACCAGGGAAAGACAGTAAAGGATCCAGCACAGTTTCTCCATTTCTCATGGCTCTCCCTCATGTTGACTGGAATGACATTAGATGCCAGTGCTTGTTTGTGCTTTAATGACAAGTAAAAGGGGACTGCTGTCTCCATGGCAACAGCCAAGGCTCAATACATCATACCTTATTACAATAGTCAAGCGGGGATGTTTGTATATCAAGGGAAGGGGAGAGGGGAAGAGTGCATTGTGGGAAGATTGCCCAGCATTTGTTGTACGAGTTTGATAAGTGTAGCATTTAAATGGTGACTTATTAATTTCAAGCTGCAGCAGGAGGCAAGAGTCCGAAAGGGCTGTTGGATGACCTTGGCTTGATACGTTCAGAGTGTCATGTCTCTAGGAGAAGGATAAAGAGACCAACAGATCGGCTGCGTTTGCCTCAGCGAGGACTGGGGGTAGTGATGGACTTCAGGGAGGATGCTGCAGATTAATTGGGTGATGATTCACAATTGCAGCAAAACTCCAACTTAAAAGTCAAACTGATGCGTCCAGTGTGTGTGTACTCACGTCACTGTGCAAATTGTGTTTTATAAATGAATGAACCATCAAGCACCTAACTGATGGAACAAAATAAAGTTGTCTGTTTTGTTCAGCCTGGAAGATTTTAGTAGCTTTAACATGAAGCTGCAGTAGTTGCCCCTGCCACAGTGAGTCCTCCCCAGTACCAGAATGCTGCGCTTCACACACACAGTTTCTATTTTTCACACTTTTTTTACAGTATGCACACTCTTGTGCTCTTTGTGCCTGCTGAGCATCTTGCCCCTCTCGTCTCCGGCCCTGCACCTACTCTCAACCTGCCATCAGAAGAGAGGTTACGTCGTCATGCCCGACAGGTGTGCCACCTCCTCATCGGCCACTGCTCCCCCAAACACACCGCCCCACCTCTCCCCCTTGCGACTGAGCCCAGAAACCACAGTCCGCCACCACAGGAGTATATACAATATACAAACTCTTTGACTTCCGTGAACTTCTGCATTTGAAATTTCAAAATATTGGAGAGCAGTTTGTCTCCCATTAAAACAGCTGTTAAATTCCAAAATATGAAACTGCATTTTAACTCAGGAGATAAGCCATCCAGTGTGACTGCCGTTCAAACAGCACCTTCATACCCTTACAGATTAACTACCCTTACATGCTTGTTCTTACGGCTGTCATTACCCTTTATTCTTGTGGGAATAATGAGCTATTCAGTCATTTGAAAAAGAGGCATTAGTAATTACGGAATATTAATTACGGGATAATTTCAGGATAAAAATATATGGCAATGAGCACCGAGTCATTCCTATTTGTATGTAATCAGTGTTTAATATTTAACATTCAACAAGCTCTTATGCAGAAGGCTTTAATGAGGACTTATCTTCACTGAAGTCCCTCTTCAACATTTTCAGCTCTTTCTCCAATTGACATTTACTGACCTCTCGTAGAGGACAGACGTGGGGCAGACTGCTTCTCCCACAGGATCTGCTACAGTCCTTGAAATCTGTTCATAGCAGGGGTTTTCTTAAAAGGGTTAAATTGTTGACTGCACATGACTTGTTGGATTCTGCTAGATGCCGGCTGATTAAATTTTAATTTAATTAGCAGGCATTGAATTAAATTGCGTGCCTGTGAAACACCAGTTTGCCTGACCTTTCTTTTAAAACTTCTTTATTATGAGAATTGACACGAGTAATAAATGCAAATGCAAGGAGAAAAAGAGAAGCGGTTCTGAATGTTCAAATTATCATGCTTATGGGTACCACTGAGACACATGCAAGCATATAATTCATGCAAAAATACTGACTTTCAGCCAACATTCTGGCTTTATGAATACAAACCACAATGTATTTTTTATGAGCTGGAAGAAAGACAGAAGAGCACCAATTTAAATACAAGTGCGATGCTTGGTAGGTGTCCAGCTCCACCAACTTACGCCTGTCTGCTGGAGTAATCACTATACTTTTGCTTTGCATGTATATTATTCAGCACATACAGTATGTATATGTGTAATGTGGTGTGAAGAAGCAAGGCTGTGGCCCAGTCCATTTTCAGCAGGGGCAGTGTGCCCTCCCTCTCACTGAGAGGAGCTCTCATACTGACTGAGGACTGTCTCAGGCATCCACAGCACACCTGGTCTCCATTATCTCTCCATTTCACAGGCTTGCACCCCCTAACAGGGCAGCCTGGGAATGGGCCTGGCTCTTTCATCTTCCCATCATTATAGCAGCCAGCTCAGGGTCAGGGCCCAGTCTGACAGGCATTCCAGCGGCAATGCACTGCGACTGACTTTGGTTAAGGTTTAAAAAATGCAAAAGTCAAAGTCAAAGAAATATTAAAAACAAATCTCGAAGCAATTATTATATTAAGAATTGATGTTCGCCCCGGCACTTTGTGAAATGTGACGCTGCATCTCTAAGCTGTGCTTCCTCCAGAACATTACCTTCCCCTCACTCATGCCTTGGACACAAGCTTCCTTTGTGGTCACTGCACTCTGTCTCACTGGAACACGCGCAGATAAAGAGGCCGTTCTACTGTTTGCCGACAAACACGACGGAAAGACTGCAGGACACGGTTATTTTTCTTTTCTTTTAACAAAGCGCTCAATATAAAGGCAGTGTTTACAAGTGTGTGGTGACATCATGCTGAGTGTTAGGTTTACTCTATTGCTTTAACACTCTTAAGTCTTGTCCGCAGAGGGACATTTGAAGACAGATCAAGGAGAAGCCAAATTCTTCTCCCTCAGCTATTTAACTGTTAAAAGGATTTAACAGACCCCATCAGACAATCTGCGAAACACATTTATGGAGAAAGAATACACCACCTGATGGTTCAGCTCTGACATGGTCCACCCATTATCATTTTGCATATGAGAACAAAATGAGGTGTGATAATTGATCTCTCATGTACTCCAGCTCGCGCTCTCACGATACTATCAGAGCGGCTTTGTTTCAAGACGAAAACACTTTGAGGCAGAGCTCACCCGAAGCCTTCTTAATGCATCATCACTTTGAGGTTACAGAAATGACACTACAAGAAGCACTTTGAAGTGAAGTAAAATTATCCCTTATTTCTGCCCCAACAAATGATTTATTAACATGTAAAAAAAAGGGGTGGTGGGGGGGGAGGCAGAGGGCAGATGAAGGATAGACCAGGACGGACACATTCCCAACACATATTCTCTTCATTACCAGTTGGGGGGGGTGGGAGCCGATCATTCAATTACTGACTGCCGTCACAGGGTAATATTCCTGCCTGTCAGGGCCCATTCTGGCTCAGTTTTGGTCAGAGTCCTTCTGATGGACCTCATTTCCCATTAAACAGAACCAGAAGGTGCTGTGAAAATGGCGACACCTGATCCTGTGTTCAGGAATGGGAAATGATTCAGAAAGGCCTCGAGCCTGCCAAGACACCCTCCACACCTACCCCAGCATGAATCCCCCAAGGTTTGAAAGCCGGCGAGTTTGTAGGACACTGACTAAACCTTGACAGGTGGGGGCTAACGCTGATGTGTGTACTGTGTAGTATTTTTTTTTTGCCTGGGGTGTGTGATATGAGAATATCTCAACCTGTTTTAAAGCTGGAACTTTTTTTTCCCAAAAGAAAAAAATGAGTAAATTAGCTACTTTAAATATTTTTGATTTTGATTTTCACTCATTTTATCTGACGAGTCGGGCAGAATTAGCCAGACCTGTTCTCAAGGCTGCAGTTTAAACACTGATGGGTAGGAAGACGATGTGACAAAGCAGGGGTATTCAGTAGGGGTGGAGAATCCGAAAGGGCCGAAGGTGTGTGAGGACTGTGTATCTCTCAGGCTTGAAATTCTGAAATTCTTGTTCTTCACGGTCCTGAATGTTATTTCTCCGGACTCCCTGTCAGGGGTTAACCCCTGACACTGTCAGTGCAAACTGTTCATGTGCAAAACAGCTCGGCTTAGCCCGGCCTCTCATTGGCTTAGCTGTAAATGTAGTCAGTATGTCCGCAGTATCTCCTGTTGACACACTTAAATTGGCTACTTTAATGCAGTTCAGAGCATTTTACGCACAATTTTATGTCAAAAAGTTTCCTAAAGCTTTTGGTATTTCTCATTAAATTCTGTATGATGCCAGTATATAATTGAATATACAGTAGATTATACATGTATATTTTTAACTTTGAGAGCACTGTGCAAGGGCACATTGACAGACGGGTGATTCCCCTGTCCTGGTGAAGAGGGAGAATGGGATGTGGAATGCCTTTAAAAGAAATGCCTTTTCTTTTGCCTTTGCAGTCTCATGTGATCATACCAAACTTGGTGAGCTATTTTTTTTTATTATTGAAAACAATGCCTGAGTTGACACAGCACAACCAGAGCTTTTAAAGTCCTTTCTGACATGAATCACCAACATTTGTTCCATCCTCTCCCTGGAAGGGTTGAAAGCTGATATTGAAGAGCACTGGAAACTCCAGCAAGCTATTATTCCAACAAAGCAAGAACTTAGACCTCAGCATGGTAACACCACCCAGCTTGGGTCAGAGTGTACAAGTCAAGTCTGTGATATTCTATCCAGAGGAGCGGTGCTCGTCTTCTGTGCTATAAAAGAGAACATTTCTGCGGTATGTCAGGGGCTATTTGGGATGCAGCATGTAAAAGGCTGAATCGTCTAAAGAGACAAATGACTGTAGGAAGCTGTCAGCTGCACCTCAGACTGAAATGACTGAGTTAGTGAGGTGCATTGAGAATGATAATTAAATATGGGGCCAAAGATTGGCAAGGTGGCCCCTGTACCTTTGGGCCAGGGGAGAGTGGGTTTCTGAGCTCACATTGCCCAGGGCCTATGTTAGAATCAGGCGCTAACCCAATTTCACACTGTGTGACCGGGCCTGGCCTGTTTCAATGCAGCAACTGAGTGTGAGTGCCATCTGGTCCAGGCCTGTGAAGGAAATGGCCTTGCTTTTCACACTGATCGGATTAGGGTGTTTTTAATTCATTCGAGATGTGCCCTTGCGTGTTAATTGGCTCAACATGGTCAATGAATTGTGCCTGTTGCTGCCACAGGATGTCCTCTTCTTTAAACTTGCTTTTTCATATAGAGGCAGGTTTTTAACAATGTTTTTGGGAACATGTTTGATGTGTAAAATATTAAACAATTCAGTTATTTTGTCTGAGCAATACAGCAGTTCAAATACTATTAGTTCATTCCAGAAACTACTGCTACAAAATGACTTGTCCATCCAGTGTGTTGCCTAAAAGTTCATTTCACACTATTTACATTGAACTAATGAAGTGGCTGTAACCTAGGTTACAATTCCACGTTCATTCGAGCCCCAGAAATGATCTCCTGATAGTTCATGTCCGTCTTTTATTTTTTAAATGACGCATATATCGGTGGCCAGTGAAGAAACTGCACCCACTATCCATACAGCCCATAATAACTGCCACTTTCCACATTAAATTCACTTTTAAGTACAGAATCACAAAGCTGGACAGCACAAAACAGATCAGCTCATAGATTTGGTTCAGTAGGAACTGTTTGCTCCTGGCCTGCCCTTTGCCAACCGTGTCTTATTATCTTTCACTGGCAGGTATTTCCTGGCCAGACGCTTCAACCGGTGTGATGCCTCAAATTTATTGCCAAGGAGGCAAAATTTGCATAAAAATATGAAATTGTTTCTATTAAAATTTGCACTGATTTGCTCATTAAGCAGCTGTTGATGAGTACAATGCTAGCAATGTGCAGTTCTAACTTTTTTAAAAAAAGGACATTCAATAAATGAATGAATGATTGGACTTTTTTTTAATGTATTCATGAAAAACTCTGTATTTAGATTTCTCAGTGCCATTAAACTTGCAATTTGTGAGGCATGATTGACAGACATAATTTAAAGCAGTTTTCTCTTGCATTAATTCTCACTACTTACATCTCATAAACATTTTCCAAGCTTGATCGGCTGATCACACAGGTAGACAGAGCCACCTCTAATTAGGAAGACGCTCACAGTTGTAACTTAACATGGACTAATTAGGCTGGAGCACTAACAATCCCAACCGCAGGTCTAAATATAAAGTGTGGACACAGAATTTCAGTGGCTGACGGAATCTGACAAGATCCCTGTAAGTATTAATTAAAAAAGTGTAAAGACATTAGAATTCTAACAACACAGATCATTTTAAAGGTACATCCAGTAATGCCTCACTGTTACATGTTGGCCTAGCACACAGGTGGAGTCACTGCAGGGCCTTTTTTTCTGTACCTCCACGTTGGGCAAGAAATTAGTTTTTCGTAACTAGTAGAGCTTGTATTTGGCTTTTTTTTCTTTTCATTTTTTGGGAGTTGCCTAATATCCCAGGCTTCCTGAAGCATCCCCATTACTGCACAGCGCTTACTGTGTGTGTGTATCTTTGAGAGTGAATATTTTTGAATTTGAGTGGCAAAGAGAAATTAAGACTATATAAATTACATTTGCTCAATTTGTTCAGTAGGTAAATAATCTACAGTGCCGTGAATATTAGCCACCAAGTCTAAATTTGGTTGTTTGTGTGGTATAACAAATGTCAGCTCATGCAGCCATGGCTCGTATGCTGATATATAATATCCATAAGTATTCTTAGTGGGCCTAGTCTTGCAATCTGTTTGCTCTCAAGACTCATAAAAGAACAGGACTCAGTTGCTCAACCTGGAAACCAATTAAAACTTTTATTGGAAGTAATACGAGCTATCATACGTATGGGGGAAGTTTCAAAAGTAAAAAAGTAAAGTTCAAAACATGCGAGAGATTAAAAAGGGGCATGGAAAATTATCCAACGCTACAACTTTAATAGGATAAAAGACAATCAGGTAATGAAACTGGGTCAGAAAATATACTGTAAATTGTGCGGCAAAATAAGAAAAACATCATGCAGCATATAGAAAAGGGAAGAAAGTGTAACCAAATAGAGAAATGAGCTGCCAGTCACACAGAAATGTTTTAGGGGTTATTATTAGTCGAGTTAAAATCACCTATGACGTGCATACATGTAATCAGCTGGGGAAAAGGCTACATCTTATAACTTGTAGTTACTTTCAGGACCCACAAATATAAAACGCACTCAGGTAGATTTTCAACCAGGATCAAATGATCCATTCATGACTCGTGTTTACCGCTCAACATTTAAAACTGCTCAAAGAGGACACTGAGAAAAGGCAAACTCTCCCTCCTCCTTTCTTTCCACTACAGGGATTCAAACTCCACTCTACAACATGCACATCTATACAGACTTCTTTTTTTTGCCTTTTATACTGCTTATACTACTTATCTGATCTGCTCTGACAAGATCCATGATTGGCCAAAGTCTTTAGATTTTCTAAAGCCAGAGACGAGGCACAGGAGTCTAGTTCCCTTCCAGGCCACCTGAAATACAATATGCTGAAAGGTCGTTGCCTGTGGCACTTGGAACATACCAGTACTGTGCTGTATTTATCTCTGCACAGGAATATCAACTTTTTATGGGCACTACCGAGTTGCCGTGTTTGTTCCAGTACAAACACGGCAACTCATATTCTCTCTCTCGCACACACACACACACACACACACACAAACACTGCAAAAATAATAGCATGTAGCGATAATCAATAATATCAATAGTAATAATAATAGTAATATCAATAATTCCTTAAATCCTTGATAATTCAGGCAGCTGTAATGTCTGTACACATGGAACAACTGAGATAAGCCCACTAACCACAGGTGCTCACAGATTGACCGAATGGGTCATCATACTGAACAAGAACATGAGACACTCACCGAAAAACAAATTGTTGCATGGTTGATGCCAATAGGTTTGCCGGTATTTTGCAGAAATGGCACAAGACAAGCTCAGTAAGCACACATATCTTTCCTAGCATGCATCTCCACCTTCAAACCTTTTCAGAATACGTGCTCAAATTCAATTCATAAGGAAAATGTATATTGCATTAAAAAAAGTTAGGCTCTGTGTCTCAAAATAGACCCATGACACAGTGAAACGTGTCCATGAGCATAAGCATGCAGTATAATACAGCGGAGAGCCCCTCCCACCCTCAGATATTACACTTTTGTATCTTTGCCTACTGAGTTATAAAACTGTGGGCATAATGACAGTTATATGCATTAACATCTGACTCATGCCAGAGGCCTGTTAATAGATGACTTGCATGCTGGCTCATTTACCAACACCTCTTTAGTCCCTTCGTCCGTCAGCATCGGTGACGAGTGCCTTTCATTGCAGTTTGTGCTACTTGCAGCGTGTCTGTAAGTGTAATCAACCACCGAGCGAGTGAAAAGAAATATTAATTTTGAACATTCTGCCAGCTGTTACGGCACCTTTGAATATGAGACACAGAACTTTTTCTGTTACTGGTGAAAGTCTACACAACTATCTAATCCATAATATATATATAAATAACAAAAAGTCATGCTTTTATGGGATGCATACAATTTTTCAGCAAACGGGGGGAAAATGAAAATCGGTGATGAAAAACAAACTGCGTCGAATCGAATCCCACAGCGGTCAAAAACGAGTCGAAACGAGTGCAGTGTATGCTCATACTTTTTTAATGTATCACAATGAGCAAGAAACATACTTGATGAAATATTTTCAAAGGAGTATATTCAATTACCATCTACAATCAACTTAACTAGGACAACAAGTTTTTTGTGACAAAAGTTTCTTTAAAAGTCTGAAGTTCCATGTGGTTGTATGTATGTTAGTTTCCATGTAATTTGGTACAGTTTGGAAATCTTCATATAATTACAGTAACAAAAAAGCTAACAAGACTACAGTATAGAAAAGACATCAAGAACAACATTTTTGGTTTAACTTGCTCTTTTTTGTACATTGCAAGGCTGTTTTTTTCTACCCTCAGAATGGGCTGCCTGGAGCCACAGAGCCATGCTTATGAGGCTCGAAGGAGGAGTAATTCAAGGAAACAAAAAGAAAAGGAAAAAGAAACAAACAAAAAAACTCTAAAAGGATTAAAAAATTAACATTGTGGCACCAGAAGTCACAAAAGGAACAGAGAGCTCCAAGTAACAGTTCGTCTTTGAAGTTTGGAGCAAATGGTTGTTTGGTTGTTAGTTTGGTTGTTAATTTTGGTTAATATGCTTTTTTTTAGTGTAACTGCCTCTTTAAGAATGACAGCTTTGAGAACCCATCCCCTCTCCATGTTGTTAAGTTCTCTGTTTAGAACATGTAACCAACAGAGAGAGGGGTGAGCCGCCATTTGACTGGAGAGCTTTACTTGTCAACCAGAGACAAGCACAAGGAAATGAAACGGGTAGCAACATGAACTGGAAGATATGAAAGCAAGCATCTCTGTCCATCCTGTCCTGAAATTTGGAAAAATGTCCATCAAAGAGCAGAAGCAGAGGCAGAGCTGAAGAAATAAAGGACAGACAGAAAGGAGAAAGAGGCAGCTGGAGCCACTTAAGTTCAGTTTCCTCTACGGACTTTCCTCCGTGTATGACATACGTCCATTGGTTCCAAAGTCCATTACAGAGTTGTCAGTAATCAAATAAGGAGGTGGTTTTTAAAGCTGTTTCGAGCCTGCCTTTGGCTCCCATGCCCAGTTTTGTGTGCCCAGAGCCTCTCTTGTCCTCCTAACAAGATCTCCAAAGCTTCCCAGAGTCCTTTTCATTTCTTTTTATTCCTTCTTCATCTCAAGAAACAAACAAACAAAAAAAAGTTGATGTCTTGGTTTTAAATATATCTATATCTGTATACAGGTACACTTTCGTTTTCACAGTGGGCAAAAAGATGACCTCTACAGCAAAACCTTGCCTTTATCTCTCACTTGTAATTGTCCATTAAAATCAAGTATCCCAATGTAAGTAGGTGGATCCCTGTATCCACAATAGCATCGTGTGCCACAATAAAATATACACTTATCCGGGGCACTTTTTTTTTTCCTTTTTGTTTCAACTGCATAAAGCTTTGGCCACATTCATATATTCAATCAAAAGTTAAAAAAACAAACAAAAAAAAAACTGCTCAGTGCTTCGGTTTCATCGTTCTCATTTGTGATCGTTATCTTTTAAATTTAATTTTCTGAATTTGAGTTATTCACAATCCAGCTTTGTGGTTCAGCTTGTTTTGGTGAGTAACATATAACAAAAAAAAAAATAAAAGGCAAACAAGGAAGAAAGAATTGATGCTGGCTCTTAGAAAACACACGCGCGCACACAAACACGCGCACAAACGTACGACAGACACTTACACAAACATACAAACTCATACAGAGTCCATGCTGGCTGAATCTAATGTGGAGACCTCAACTCTGTCTTCCACAAAAGAGCCCAAAAGATTACACTTTGGAAAAGAAAAAACAGAGCAAACAGTATCATTGAGACAATGAATATAAAGTGGCCAGGTCATAATTTGTGTTTTCGTTTCTTAATTTCAGCAATTCAATTTAAAGCTAGTGTTAATTTATGATTTTAAAAAAAGTAATATACAGAAACTGAAATAAAATACAAATACTTATAAGAAAATAACAATACATGTCTGACAATTAAAATAAAGCAAACATATTTGAGGAAAAACTGTACAACTTAAGGATCTTTCAAAACAAGAAAGTACACATGAACAGTATTTCAGGGAACTGGACTTGAGAAGTAGCAAGCTTGCAGACCAGATCTACTGACTTTCAACAGCATGCTGCAGTATTAACACCAAATCCCATTTCTCGACAAGATGAAGCATTTTTAAACACTTTTGAGATTGTGCCTTTTATTTGTCAGGGCAAAAATATATTGACTATACAATAGTGGCCAAAAAGTAGTTCTTCACAAATTTAAATATGCCTTGGTTTTGGTTTAAAAAAAAATTAAATGATGTATTCATCATATTATCAGGGAGAAGGGCGGGGTACCTATGCACATCCATTTCCATTGCAACAAAATGATGTAAGTGACTTCTTTGGACATAAAAGCATCCTAACAATTTGAAAACAAGAGACATCTTCAAAAAAACCTCCTACTTTTTCCAGACGTAATGCTTTGGAATGAAGATGTCCCTTAAAAACCTGTAATCTATGTGTGGAAGTGGCACCCTGCAGACACATGCGACAAGGGACTGGTAGGTCCCCCCTCTAAAGGGAGCGACAACACCTCAGCAAGACGGCCATTATTCCCCTCTGAGACTAGTTGTAGGTTGACTGGTATAAATGTTACTAAACCTATGAGACGCATCAGTACCAGATGTATTATATACATTTTTTGGTAACCACTATTACTTGCTTAACAAGTGAGCAACAACCTTGACTGGATGGAGGGATTTTCAGCAATGTTCCATGCCAGCACAAAATGACAATATGGAGGTCACTTTCTTCAGCAACCAATGATGCAAAAGATTTTACACAACAGTTTACAGTCACTTCAAAAATGAGGAAAAAAAATTAGATTGTGACAATTAAAAGCAATCAAATGAAATAGGATCAGTCCTTGCTTAAGAAAAATCCATTGTGATATTTGGAATGCACTGTTCTTTACAAACGTTATAGATCATTGGCTTTAAACATTGGTCTATTCAAAAAGAAAATCGGCAAAATGTCCTTTGGAACATATATTCACAGTCTTCAAAGTTCCGTTTTTGCAACAAGAAAAAAAAAAGGTGTTGCAGAGGCAAGAAATTGGTTTATTGTTTGTTTTTAAAGCTTAGCCAAAAGCAAAATGAGCATGCATCTAGGTACTCTTTTTTTTTTCCTCAAAATTCTACATTAGCAGCAAAACGTATGTCCTTGAAGACCAGACCTTATACATTTTCTTAAAAAAATTGACATTTGAATGTGACAAAAGTCAAACAAAGATTAATAACCTCTATCTTACAAACTGCAATGGCTCTGTAACGGTGCTACTCCACAATGCAAGGACAAGGGCCCTTTTTGGTTTTTGGTATTTACGTAAAAAAGCCACCTGTTTGCTTGCAAAGAAGCAGAAACGGCAACTCTGATGCGTACTCCTTTATCTTTTAAAACTTTGTTTTCGTTCTTCTAAAAACAGCAACAAATTCTCAAGTATAAAGAACCCTCTTTTCTCATCTTTATGCACCAATGGTGAAAGTGTTTAGTCTTTGGATTTTCTTTTTGTCTTAAAGCGTGAGAATTATTATTAGTATTCTTTTTTCATTTTCACTTATGACAACAAAAATGTCAAAATGAAGAAAAAAAAAAAAGAGAGACCGTAGCCACACTACATGAAGAACAAAAGACCTGCTTTGTATACATATCTACAAACACAGGAGAGCAGAGGAAAAACAAGTGCCAAGAAAGGAACGAAAAGAGTGAAAAATAGGAGTCAGACAGTGATAAGTGCACAAAGGTAACACAAAAATTAAATTAAATAAAACTTTCAATATTTCACCCATTATCTTTTTCATTTTGGTTAGAGCAATACCAACCAAATCATAAAATTTAAATAATGCTAAAAGAGGATCCTGCCTTGTCAGGAGGGGCATTTGGGTTGACGTTTCCCAAGAAGTTCAGAATAAGACAGAAATAAAGTTTCGATAAATTACCTGTCCATAATCTAGACTATCGGAATGACCAAGACAACATCAAATGAAGTGTCATAAAATTGGACAATACAAAAGCTAAATGTACATAAAGGTTTTTTCTTCCATTCTACCATACTGTTTAAATTGGTTTCCAATGCAACATCCTACTTAACACCAAAAATGCTTGTATCTATCATAAATACAGAAGGCTGATTCGTTCTTTTCTTCTTTTTTTTTTTAAATTAAAACTATTCATCGCCCGTTATCATGTCTGCAATGCTTTTCTTGTATGGGATAATTGGGACTGTAACTTACCCACTTTGAAAGGATCTCTGAAATTGAAATCAGCAAATCATTTGACCCTATTTGAATGCCCAGAAACAATGCCTTATCAAGATTGAATTCAACTTAAATGTTCTATTATTAAATCAAGTTCAGAAAGAAACAAATAATAATAATGCTCATCTCCTGTTGGAAACACAAGGTGAAAACATGAATTTCTGTAACAGAAAAACATCTGTGAGCTGTTGACCTGAGAATAAAATAGACATTACATTATTCTTTCACTTTTGCAAGCCATTGGTATCTGAATGCTTAAATAGCAAGAAAACTGATAGACTATTCTCCCATACAGTACATACTGGCTTTTTGTGGCTGTGCTATTAAGTAGAAATTATTACAAAACAAAGGGACAGCTCGTTGACTTGCATTTCTTCAAAAGGGTTCTCGGGCCATCTGTCAACTTTGAGGCAGTCCATTGCCATACAGTACAGCATTCCTCCA
The DNA here is from genome assembly GCA_015106715.1 of Bujurquina vittata. Taxonomy (NCBI): domain Eukaryota; kingdom Metazoa; phylum Chordata; class Actinopteri; order Cichliformes; family Cichlidae; genus Bujurquina; species Bujurquina vittata. The sequence continues at coordinate 40,898 of VUQK01010585.1, read as the reverse complement.
CCATTACCCAAAACATGACTGCAGCGATCGGTTCTGTTCTCACATAGTAGTACGCCTGTACACCGATTAGCCACAACATTAAAACCACTGACAGGTGAACCTCGTTACAGTGTGATGCTGGGAAACCTTGGCATTCATGCGGATCATAGTTCGACCAACCACACAGCAGGATTAGGGAACACGACAAAGAACCTATAAGGTGTTAGCTTGGCCTCTGACCTCCCCAGATCTCAATGCAATCCCAGCCTGCTGCCGATATCCCAGTACCAGACGCCACAGGACACAGCGAACGGTCAAGCGTCCATGCCCTGATGGGTCAAAACTATTTTGCTGGCACAGTGGGGACGTAACACAACATAATGCAGGTGGTTTTGATGCTGTGGCTGATCAGTGTATTTCAGTTGAGTAAAACAAAAACAAAACAAAATGAAATACAAAAATGAAAACCAGCATGTTGATATGGGAAAACAATCCACTAACATTTAAATTTTTGGTTACAAGCTTTGGAATTGCAGTTAGTCTTTACACATCTTTTTCTGAAATTGGTTTGTATACTTTTAATGTATTTTTAACATTGCTGCTTTTTATGTCTTTTTTTTCATTTTTTTAAATTTTTTTTTGTCTTTTAGTGTGTTTTTTAAATATTGTCCATCACTGAAAGCTCTTTTACAATCTGATGGAGTCTGTTCCTACACTAGCAAGATTACTACTACAACTATTACTGTCTTTGACAAAGCCAGGCTGCTGCGGCTCCTCCGCCGTCCTGCCCAGCCTGTTTGCTGACTTCTGACTGCTGTCAGAGTCAGACTCGTCGGTAAAGACGTCTGTTGGTATCGAGGTCTGAACTCCTGAGGTGCTCAATGAACTTGAGGTAACCGTTGAAGGTGAGGACACTGGAGGAAAAGAGGAGGAAGAAGAGGAGGGACTAGCATTGGGCTTCCCAGCTAAAGCTCTGGGGAAAGGGGCCTGGGACCAGGGTTTTCCGGCAGCTGTGGTGTTGAGTTGGGTAGTAGAGGAGGAGCACAGAGATGAGGAGACAGCAGAGGATGGCATGGTGGCTGATGTTGTTGGCGGGGGAGGAGGGCTGCTGATGGGATGAGTGGCAGACTGCGAGGTAGATGCGGTGTTAGGATTGGGGAAGCAGGCTGAAGAGTGAGGTAATAAACTAGTAGCGTGCTCTTTGGCATTTCTGACCGATCTCTTGATTGTTCTGTGTTTGTGCAATGCCGATTCCAGGTGTTGACTGAGTGCTTTCTCCCCATCCAACGTAGTGTCACAAGCCAGGCAGTCATAGAGACTTCCAGCCCCTACACCTACGCCACCGGGGACACGCAGCAACATCTCTTGCAGGTTTGCCACAGACTGACCGAAAAAGCAGTTCGATTTAAGGTGGGTAATAGCCGCTTCTTCCTTGGTGAAAACAGCTTGACACTTGCGGCATGCCAGTTTATACTGCACCTTGGGGACGATATACTGATCTAGATGGGTGTCCACAGCTTTGCCATCCATCTCATTCTGCTCGGAGGGTATTGTATTATGAGAGGAGGAGGAGGAGGAAGTGGGAGGTTCACTTTGTGGATTGCCCTTTTGCTCCTCTGTTTTTACTGAATCTTTGGCAGAATCTTTGCGATCCCCCAAGGTTTGAGGGGGAACTGGAGTTTGGCTCGCCTTGGGTTGCTGGATCTGCTGAAGCTGCCGCTGCTGCTGCTGTAGTGCCTCCTGCAAACTCTGCTGATATTGCTGGTAATGCTGCAGTAGGGACCCTGGAGACAGGCCCATTAGTGCTTGTGACAATGCTGGGTTGTAAGGGAAGAGACTTTCCATACCATACATTGGTTGCAGGTAGCCCCCTTGAAGAGCCCCAGGAATCTGAGGGGTATAATATGGGGAAAAGCCAGGCATGAAGTAGGGTAGAAACTGGTTTGTGAGGAGAGCTGTGGGGTCTGATGCCAAAGCAGCCTGGAGGGCCTGAAGCTGGGCAGGATCTACCACATACTCCATTCCAGGTGTGGGCATAGACGTGGCAGGAACAGCTGTGTCTGGTTTCTCCTTTTTGGCGCTGGCAGCAGAAGTGGAAGGGGCAGGGGTGCTTCCAGTTGATGATGGAGTTGAGGGCTTCTCTGTCTTTTCCTTGGCCTTCTCCTTCTCTTTGACTCTCTCAGGATCGCGTTCTTTGGGTGGTTCAGGTCGCGAGCCAGACTGAGTGGTTGAAGACGTGGAGTTGGAGATGGAGGTGGAGTTTGAGTGGGAAGCAGTCGTGTTGGTCTGGGCTGGGCTGGATGCAGCAAGAGACGATGAGGAGGGAGGCTTGTTGGGCAATCCAGATGTAGGGAGACTAGGTGAGGGGACACTGGCACCAGGCATGTTCAGGAGGTTTGAAGGTTTTGGAGGAGTTAAAGCTGGAAATTTTCCAAAAACAGACAAGAAAATAAGACTTAATAGGATTTTATTATATGGAATTGCAGTGCATTTTTAAAAGACTATTCAACTGTAACAAAACTGATTAATTAGGCAATATCAAAAGCTGAAACAGACACAAAATATAACCATTACATGAATTATATTATGCTTGCATTTGTTCAGTATCTTGTGGTATTTGCTAGTCTAAAGTGTTAGCATTTCAGGCAGGTCAGGTACCTAAAAGCGCAACAATGACAAAGGTCGTCAAATGATATTATGCATATATGTGTCATTATGAATATATGTGACAGACTGATTCATGGTTATATCTGATTCATGGAAATACACATTAATTTCTGTAGAAATGGCTGATCATTTATTAAATTAGTTCAGCGGAAATGTGTACTTTCAGGTGACTCTGCACCTGAAATGTCAGCCGTATATCAGTGATTAAATGCCAAATAGTGACGTACCTGAATTAGATGAGTTAAAGCTGGAAAGAGAGGGGCTGCCAACCCCTGGTAAAAGGACAGGTGGGATGCCTTGCAGGTTTGGATAAGCTGACTGGAGATTTAAAGCCTGCATTGCAGGGCTATCAAACATGCCCTGCTGCTGCATGGCCTGCTGCTGTGCCAGTCCTAAAACTTCATTGGCCTTCTTAATGCGGTCCATTTCTTGCTGGGCCATAAGTTGACGGACAGTAGCTGGGTCAAAGTATTCTTTCTCCTTATCGATCTGGCTGCCAATGGTATCCTTCACCTTAGAGATGTGTTGCTGGGAGAAAATGTGATCACGAACAGAGAGGCGAGCGCTGTACTTAACACCACACAAAGTGCATTCGGTCTTCGGCCCCTCGTAAGATGTTTGATTTATCCCGAAGTGCTTGGCCATGTTGAGCTTTGCCTTTTTCTCCTTTGCGCGGGCATTTTGAAACCACACCTGAACCACTCTCTTTGGAAGTCCAATGTCATTGCCAAGTACTTCACATTCCAGCATAGTGGGTGTCCTGTAGTCGTTAAAACAAGATTTTAACACTTTCAGCTGGAGATTAGTCATCTGGGTTCGGAAGCGCTTTTGGCCGGGTCTATCGTCAATGCTCCTGCTACCGGAGGCTCCAGGACTCGGTGAGCAAGGGTCAGCCAGACTCGACGTCTCACTGTGGTCAATCATATTTTCATTGTCATAGTCCTTAGCATAATAACTTGTCGCAGGGCTTACTAGTCCTGAGGACAACTGGTCATCATTTTCAAGAATGGGGGCTGTGCCTCCAGACTTAGATAGGTAATCTCCACTATTGTGGCTGTGCTTTGCATCAGCACTGTCATTATCAGCATTAGCCTCATCACCTGTGGTTGTATCTGTAATGGCTGTATTCACAGAAGAGCAGTCATCATTATCAAGTTTGCTCTGATCAAAGCTGAGGTTCATAGAGGACATGGTGGCAGTCTCAAAGTCTTCCATTCCTTCAACTTTGATGGACGAAGGGCTCAGTAGACCCCTGGGAGACAAGTCCAAGCCTTTGTTCACTGGTGACATGGAGGAGCTTTGACCATCGCTGTTTGCAGTGGGGGCAAGCTGGGAGTAACCCGATGCCTCGAGAACATCCATTTTTATTTGCATGCTCTCCTGCTCAGGTAACATACCACTAAGAGTTAAATTATATCCAGCACGTTTGGCTTCATGCCAGTGACGAGAGCGAATGTGTGCTTCAAGGGCAGTTTTTGCTTTAAAAAGAGCCCGACAAAAAGGGCATCTACGATGAGCTTGAGCTGGCCCTACTGCTCTAAACTGGCCTTTTCTCTCTCTAGCTCTGGTGTTCTGAAACCAGACTTGTACAACTCTCTTTTTCAAACCCACCTCCACAGCAATGTGGTCAAGCATTTTGCGCGTAGGATTTGAATCTAATAAATACTTTTGATAGAGGATTTCTAGCTGCTCAGGTGTGATGGTGGTTCTAAGCCGCTTGTCTCTCTGTGGCTCTTCTCCACTATTTGTGCTGTCGTTCTCTCCTGGGCTAGTGCTAGCTTTCTCCTCTAACTTCCTTTTCAGGGAGTTCATCGTGGAGGTTGGGGTGGACGGAGAGGTGGCAGAGCTGCTTGGAATTTGTGGCACCCCAGAGATTAGCTGGGTTGCCAGGAGAGGATTGCTGGGATCAAAAAGCATGAAAGGCATGTCAAGTGGACGGTCGAGGAATTGCGGGTGGATGAATTGATTTTGCACAGAAAGGAAGTGTAATTGCTGGTGTTCCTGCCAGTGCTCAAAGGAGGGGAAGCCAATCTTGCACTGTTCACACTGGTATGGGATCATCTGCTGTGCCATTTGTTGTGTGGCAGAGGCCAGGTGTTGATTGAGGCTCATGTGAGAGCTTTGCGATGAAGCCTGGCTTGTCTGAGAGGCTGACAGACCGCTCTGCTGTTGTTGCTGAGAAAAGGAAGGAGTTGAATGCTTGATGGATTTGGAAACACTTTGGACCTTCTCTTCTCTCTGAGGTCTCTGGTGTTGTGCCTCAGACTGGGGTTGGTGCACAATTTCTTGCTTAATGGAGGTTTGGTTTTCTCGCGGATCAGCAGTTATTTCTGGTAACTGCTTGGGCTTCTCATCATAGAGGTTTGAAGTGCTTGCTGGTGATGCCTCGTCTTTCTCAGAGGAAGGGAGGTGTGAGAATGCTGAAGTCGTGGGTGGAAGTGGGCAGAGACTTGAAGAGGAGGGCATTGGGGTGTGACAGGAAGACCCAGAGGGAGTATAACATTCATGGGAAAGATCAATTGAATCCTCATTTTGGCTGTCATACTGTCCATCCTCATCTTCATCTTTGTAACACAGCTTCTTTTGGTGTTTTATCAGATCAAATATACGCTGGAAAACCAGGCTACATTTCTTGCACTGGTAGTTCAGATTAGACGTACGAATGTATCTGTCATTTGACAGTTCTCTTCTTTCACCCTCTTTTCCTACATCACCTTGATTTTCATAATTCTTCCTTGCCTTCTGGCGCGCGTTCTGGAACCACACAACTATCACACGGGTGGGGAGGCTCAAAAGGTTTGAGAGCTGTTCAAATTCATCATCTTTAGGATAAGCATTGGCATCAAAGAAATCTTGCAGAACTCTTAGCTGGTAGTCAGTAAACCTAGTTCTGGATGATCTCTTGCTTCCATATAGGTCTTGTTTCAGAGGTTCAGGAGAAGGAGGTTTGGAATCAACTTTAGTATCTTCCAGAGTTGTTGTTGGTGGATTATTGAAATTGTACGGTGAATCTTTATTGCGCTGCCTTTCTTTGAAAAGGGTGTTTCTGAACCAGTGCTTTATCACTTTTTGTGGAAGCCCTGACTTGTCTGCCATCTCTTTGATCTGCTCCTCATTTGGTGAATTGTTGATGTCGAAGTACTGTCGTAGGACCCTAAGCTGGTCGTCGGTTATGCGTGTTCGTGGCCTCTTGTTCTGCTGCTGCTGCAGCATGGCTGGTGTAAGTTGCTGTTGGTAGAGCTGGGCCAGGTCTGAGGCCAGGCTTGGCTCAACAGATGGTAACTGGGGAGGCAACTGAGTAGGCAAGGACTGAAGGGACATGGGCTGCATCATAAGCGGTGAGAAGAGGGGCAAATCCATTGCCATGGGTATCTGTGTCATCGGAACTGGGGGCTGTGGGGTTGGTACGGTTGGAGGTGTGAGTGAGGCCGTAGACACAGGAATATTTGGTGTGGGAGCTCTTTGGGGTGGCGGAGGAGGAGGAGGAGGAGGTGGTGGTGGTGGAGCTGGAGCAGTCTCTGGTGTAGGAGGTCTCAGTGGGTAGAGTTTATCATAATGTTCTCTGTATTCCTTGGCAAACCTCTCAAGGGATCGGAATGGAAAGAACGCCTGGTGGATATGCTCCTGGTGACTCTTCAGAATCAGGATGTTTGAAAAAAGCTTGCCACAGGCTTCACATTCCAGTTTCTCTAATCCCCCAATGGGGTCCACCACTCTTGTTATTCCACCTGGACCACTTGATCCAGTAGGTCCAGCTGTCTTTTTCTGAGCTTTCTGTTTATTTTCATTGTACTGAATTACTAACTCAAACCCAAAATTTTCCAGCAGGGCTTTAGTTGCATTTCCTCGAGCATCTGAAGCAATCCTTGGTGGAGGCAAGCCAGTATCATGGTTTATGTTTATTGAAATATGCTGACTCTCCTTTTCTTTTGGCTTGCTGTCTGCAGAATCTTTATTTACATAGTCCTCAGTTTTTTCACTTGCATCCCTCTCTCTTTGCATTTCTCTGTCCTTTTCACTGTGAGAGGAGGGAGGTTTCTGCTTTAATTCAACCGGCTGGAGGAGAGATGCACTTTGTTGCAACAATGCCATTTGGCTCTGAACCTGCATATGAGGTTGTTGTTGCTGCTGTTGCTGTTGCTGCTGTTGTTGCTGTTGCTGCTGAAGGTGGTGGTGCATCAATTGCTGCTGCAAGCAACTCTGCTGGGCTGAGTTTTTAAGATCTTCAAGCAGTGAAGAGCTGGTGGTTCCAGCTAGGCCAAGTGCTGAACTGCTGATGCTGATCTCAGGATTTAATTGAAACTCTGCTCCAGGGATGTAGAAAGGAAACAGCAACTGCTGCTGTTGCAGAGGCAGAAGTGCATCCGTTGTCATTGGGAAGTGCTGCAGAAGTGCTGGGTTGAATAGCTGTGATTGTAAAAGAGCAGCTTGCTGCTGGAGCTCTTGTTGAAGCTGCGCCTGAGCTTGGGCTTGAGCCTGAGCCAATTGTTGTTGCTGCTGAAGCTGCTGCTGTTGCCCCCTAGCAGAGAGGATATCTGAATATTTGGACTTTTTTACTTCATGGTTCTCAGAGGGTGAGGAACGGCAGCTCAATGAGGAATTTCCCTGGCTTTCAGTGCTGTGAGTCTGGTTTGTGTGGTTTCCTCCATGAATATTCTGAGCTGCTTGACTCCCAGAAGAGCTGTGGTTGGTAGAGCTAGTATTTGAGTTGCTGGCTGGGCTTGGGCTAGACGTTGAAGTGCTCATGCCAGACCCTCCACTGCTTAAACCAGTAGCACTTGCAGAACTTGTGATTCCCCCTGCTGCTTCAAGTTTGGCTGCCCTAGCTTTGGTCTGGTGTAAAACAGAGCGCATGTGGATTTCCAAAGTTGAACTCTGGCTATATGCCACATTACAAGTACTGCACTTGAATGGCTTGTTGTCAGGGCTGCTGGTAGGCTCAGGTTGACCAGTAGTAGACTCCTGAAGAGCTCTCTTCACCTTGTGTAGATGGGAGACAGAGTTGTAATGAACCAGAAGGATGTTCTTCTGTGTAAAAGACTCTTTGCATACAGTGCACTTAAAAGGACGAGATGGGTCCAAGAATTTTTCCATCGTAAAGTTAGGGCCCTTTCTGAATGGCAAAGCACGTTTAGGTTCGGATCCAGAATCTTCCTGCAGTGAGCCAGAGTCACTGCCTGTTGGGCTTTGTTTTTCCTCTGGATCACTTTCATCTCCCTCTCTGTCATCCTCTCCCAAACTTCCATGCTCTTCACCAAGGGTTGGATCACCCATTGCCATAATGTCACCATTCATCAATAATCCCCCATATAGCTGCTGGATGTCAGCTTCACTTAGCTCCAGGTGACTGGTTTCTAAATGCTTCTTCAGGGCCTGTAGTGTTCTGAAGCTTCTCTGGCAAAGACAGCACATGGTGGCTGCCCTGATCACATGATATTGTGAATGGAGTTGTAACTTCTCCACAGTCTTGAAAGCCAGGCTACACTGGTTGCAGCGGTACTTGTAGACATGGCGATCTGAAACAGGCAGCTGGTGCCTTTTGTTGTGAACCTCATTGAAGTGCATTTGTAGGGAGTTAGACGTCTTGAACACCTGATTACAGCCTTTCTTCCAGCACAGGAATCCCGTGGCATCCTCGCGTTCTGATTGCTGATCTTCCACAGGCGACTTGCGAGCTTCAGCTATTTCAGTAGGGAGTGACACCCCTTTTTCTGGATCAGTATCTGATGCATCTGTGAATAAACAGGTCAAGAGAAGACAGCTATTCATCAGATTCCACATTTGCTGAGTGGATTTTTCCCAGTAATATCAATAAAGTACAATCAGTATGTTAGTGACATGGGAAGGTGCCAACAATGAACAAGCACCGATTAATTACAAAGCCTGCAAACACCAACGCTCATATTGTGTCGTTGTAAATGTGGGCCAAAGCATGAGATCTACATTCTCTTTCACTATACATGCTTTTTGTAATATTATCAAATACTTAATAATGTTTTTTTCAGTCTATGTAATAAGTACAGTGTAAATACACAGGTATAAGGTCATACAATTTAGTTAAATCTTATAAATGTACAACAATGATTACCAAGAGTATTGCTCATTACAGAACACATACCTGAAACTACTTTGAATACTACTACTGTATAGACGGTGACATTTTTGATAGCCAAATACTAACCAGCTTGCTTCTTTGTCTCTTCAGAGTTAGAGTTGGCTGTAGCATGAGGGGTGCTCTGTGACTCTCTGTCTGGACTCGGTACAGGTATGAACATGCTTGCTGGTAGTGCTTCAGTTGTCGTCACCTGGAAAAACAATTGTAAAGGAATGAACAAACAGGTGAGGTAACTTCATCTCTTAGTTTAAATGACTAAATCAATCCTACCAACACAAACAAGTATGTATTAATGAAGTAGAAAGATGAGCCTAGGTTCTCCCTGCTCTCAAAAGGTTATAGTCAATCACAAGTGACTGATAACACAATCATATCTGTTTATTCTTGTTGCTCTCCCCCAACCTAGCTCCACATGCTCCCTCTGATTGCCCCTTGTCACCCCCAAACCTGACACTTCATTAAAAATGCTCATTATTCCATAGAGTCTCATTTTGTAATGAGGCTCTCTGCCTTTTTCATCCATTTTTCACTTGACTTTATAAACAGAGTAATAATCTTTAGTCTAAAAGTTGCCTTTCAATTTACATCACTTCTATATTAAGACACTTTTTACTGCTAGGTCTTTCAAGTAATACCAATTAAACATGCCCTGCATAAAGGACATGAAAGGGGAAAGAGATCTTGCATACTTGCTGCTGAAAGTATCAATGTTGGTGTATACACAGTACATAATGTGTATGCTTTCTAATTACGCCTCAAAAAAAGAGAGTGAGAAGACAACTGAAAGTACTGTAGCATGTCACATCACCCCGAGGCCAGATCCAAATAGAGCAGACTCTACCCTGAAGCAACAGGGTTTGCGAGGTTTGGTTTAACCCTTTACATCCCAGCGTTAAACACTATGCGATAACTCTGGCCACACATTCACTAGAAGACACCCGGCCATTCCCTTCTTTGTTTGTGCTACCTCTTTATAGCTTAAAAATGAAAAGTAGAAAATTAGTGCAACCAGCATGGAAACGCGTTTAAAAAAAAATAAAATAAAAATTTACATTACAAAGTGGACTGTTTCTAGACAACTGCTTCATTAGGCGATTACAGGCAACAGCAGAGTATCCCAAGGTCACTTTTAATTTGGACAGCCTAATTGGCAAACATAGTTCAAAATGGCTATCATCCAGTCAGACTCCGAATTAATGAAGCACAATTATTTTCATTACCCCTATCTTCCACAGACAGAAAATGAGACATAAAATCAGAGAGGGGGGATTGGAGGAGTATGTGTATATTATATAGGATTTACTATCTATCTATCTATCTATCTATCTATCTATGTAGTGTATATGCACTGAATGTGCGAGAGAAGCATAACAGACGTGGAAAATAAAGGAAATTAACTGAAAGGAAAGGAAAGACGATAAGTGGACGAAGGGATGAAGGGTGGGAGAGTGAATGCATCATTATGCATGCTTGGCAAGAAATAAAAGTCACCTATTTCAAAATTAATTAGGCTCCTCTTGGTAGACATGCGAAAAGGATAAAGTACCTTTCTATCTGCATTCAGTAGTTATAAAAAAAGGTGCTGGCTTTAATGCGTGTTATATTACCTCTGTTCTATCTCTTCTTGTAGTGGTTCAGTACATTACTACCTCTATAAAAGAAATAAATACTGCCGTCTACCATACTAATGTGCTTGCCATTTACTTTCTGGATGGGAGATGAAGATGGTTAAGCAGCAGACAGAGCAATGTTTTATTCGCTGATTGTCCAGCAAGCTATTTAGCTTCACAGGATAGAACAGAAAAAAGGTTTGCTCAATGATTTACTGAAAACTGGGATGATAAAATTTTTCTTCTCCTTGATGAGTGTTAAAAGAAGCAGGGGGAAATTTCTACATAGGTACAAAAAAGTATGTACCAGTGAACTGCAGCAGGTGTAAAGAGCACATTACTCGAGTTCCAAATCACACAAATGTTGTTTCTTTTTTGTTATAGAAGTGAAGCTGCAAACTGAGATTTTTAAACTGTTTTTTTTTAAATATAAGCTCTAATTTAGGCAGATTAATGGTGAACAGCAACATCTCAGTTGCTTTTATTGAAATTTCATGAAGTGCAGCGGCTGTTCATTACATTCAATAAAAGCAACTGAGATGTTGCTG
>VUQK01010585.1:15990-29959 GCA_015106715.1 Bujurquina vittata | reverse complement strand
ACTGTTTTTTTTTAAATATAAGCTCTAATTTAGGCAGATTAATGGTGAACAGCAACATCTCAGTTGCTTTTATTGAAATTTCATGAAGTGCAGCGGCTGTTCATTACATTCTGATTAATCCGTGCCACATTTATTTCAGCACAAATAATAAAAAGGACTTGTTTTGACTGGCACACAGGTGATCATAGACGTGGCAATAATGTCAGTGATCTAATAAATGAACTGGGAGCTAAGAGACCTGCTCATCTTGAAATGATTAAAAAATACAAAAACCGATTACAAGCCCCCCTCCCCAGATGACTTTGATTAGAAGAGAGCTGGAAAAGGCTCTCTAATGATGGGTACATTAAGACAATGGGAGGGGGGAAAAAAGAAGAATTAAAGTATGCATCTTAAAAGGTCTGATCATTTCCAGCAAGCCAATGGGATTGCCTGTAGCCATTACACACTTAACAGCATTCTTTGTGTTGACTGAATGCTAGCAATTTAAATCAGTGAGGGCAAGAATGACACAGATACACAGGCATTTCAGGGTAAGAAATTCATTAACAGTGAGTTGCTATTCTTGTCAGCATTAATGAATCCTTCTGCTGGTCCTTCAGCTGACCCACTGCCTGGACTCTCACTGGCAATAATGTAAGTATGTAGAGAAATTCTCGACCTAGGGCTTTGATTAGTGGTAGTTTTCTTGCCTTTACAACAAATATATTAAATACTACGGAGCGAATAATACTCTGAGACACTGGACTGTGTGGGTAGAGAAATTGGAATCAAACTTGAATAGGTTCTATATAAACAATACAACTTACAAAGGTAGGAAGGACATTTTTTTCATCCGCTTATTTTTCCTTAACTACTTTAGCCAGTTTAAAGCAGCAAATGACCAGAGCAAAAATAATACTCCTATACTCAAGCTAATGCATACCATCCTAATAAAACAAAAGACTATTTCTGAAAAACACAAATTCTTGAAATAAAGCATGATAATGAACCGTCCTGCAGGCAATCATGTGCAAAATACAAAGAATCCAGAACTCACTGTGGCAATGAGCTTATCGACGCAGTCGGGTGCCACGCTGTGGAGATGTGTGAGGTGAAACTGCAGGTGGATCTTGTTGTTGAGCATGTCCTGGCATAACGGGCAACGTAACATGGGCTGGACAGAGTGCTGTGTCATCACGTGCATTCTGAGGCGATTCAGATCCGTGTTGGTAAACTTGCAGTAGGGGCACTGGTACATCTGGGCAGAAGGTAACGACAGAACAGAGAAAGGGAGACGAGGGGGATGGGGAGGTGGGGGGTGAACAGATTCACAAAGAGTTAATGGGGTGAAATGGGTGCTCTGAGCATGGTGGGCCTGCTTGAAGAGAAGCTGCAGATCAGGGATAGAGTGGGGGCCCCTTCCCTCAAGCAGACAGATCCCTCTGATCACAGACAAGTGTGTAATAGCGAGCACCACTGAGTCCTGGCACCCACTTCAAAGTGTTCTCGTCTGTCAAATACTATATTGATTTTCCACCTTATACACAATTAGCAGTGCAACTGCAGCAGGAAGGCTAATATAATTTTGAATATATTTGAAAAGAAAATTTCTGCATACTGTAAAAAAAGGTCAGTGCGATAATTAACTGAAAATTACTCGTATATTTTTGTACTTTTTTTTTTCAAAAAAATTATGTGTAAGTTTTAGACTTTTAATGAGGGCTTGGTAATTGAGGATGAAATAACCTTTAGCAAGAAAGCTCTAATTCAAAGTTTGAAAAACAGTTTTATGAACATCTGACGGCATCAATGTTCACAAAATTTGGTGGTTTGTAACTCTCACCTGCTCCGCAGCACCCTTCTCAGCTGTCCTGGGTCTCTTCGAGGAGAGTGGGCTATCTGAGGTCTCCGACCGCGAAGAGGGCCTTTTGGAAGGAATTGGGGAACCTGACTGGTGCCGTTCCAAGTGGCTGGACAAAGCTGAACAGAGGCACACATACAAACAGGGAGGGATAAAGAGAGGAAAGCAGACATGTCAAGACAAGGTGAGGACTTGGCAGCCTGGGAGCAGGTCAATCAATAGCAATGTGGATAAAGGGCTCTGGAAAGTCTTTCTTAAATGTAATATAAGTACATTTAATGGGAAATGAGCAGAGCGACTGTTGTTATCCATCTCTTTTGTTCACATAAAAAAAAACAGCAACAAAAACAAAAGATATCCACACTTTGACTTCCAAAGCTGCTGCTGAGCGATACACGGGTTGCTTCTTTCAGCGTTGGCTTTTAAGGATATTATACAAGAAAGAAAGATACCAGAAAGTGGTAATAAAAATATTAGCTCGCTGCAGGGTGCAGATTTAGGTTTCATATTACCACATTTTCAGTCCATATGCATTTCTAAACTTGAGACAAGACACACAAAGTCTTTATAGTACAGTAAGAAGGGCGATGTGCTCCGCATAAGTGTTAAAGTACTCTAAACACAAACTTTCCCTGTGATTACTTTTCAGTTTATGGGACTTCATGCACAACATACATGTGACAGTCACATCGGACATAATGAAAAATATATATTTCAATATATATTTATATGTATATATTATTATATATACTATTTTGTAAAATGGTCTTAAAATTGCAATATTTGGATACAAAAAATCTCCAACAACAAAAAGAAAATAACATGTTCATGACTGTCTGTCTACCATCTTTGGCTTTAACTATACTTTGACAGCGTTTTCACAGGAAAGCTGCACGGGGGGGATCTGAGGGAGGAGTGATACCTAACCATTAGTCACAGTTTTGCCTCAAATGAAAATGCATTTAAGGAGTGATCACACAGCTTCACTGAAGATTTTAATCAAGCAATTTCTGCAGCTCGACAAAGCCTGGAAATTTTCTCAGCTCTTTAGTTTTAATAAGATTTTTTGTATTTCTGTAACCAGATGTCTTCAGTGCATCGTAGGTTGTGTTATTAGTCTGTGACAAAGAGGAAAATGGAACAGCGAGATGGGGAAAACCTTTGCTTAAAGCTCTGAGAAAATACCTCTCCAAAGTTAGGACGCATACAATAACAAGCTTTCATTTCACAAGACCAAAAATCAAAACTAAATAAAAAAAACATGGTGCTGGACAGAATGATGACATCAGACAGATGATTAGTCATATCAAAGTGTAGTTTTATCACAGGATAAAACTACACTTTAGTGCTTACAAAATGTGCTGCAGCGATTCTGAAGTGGTTGGCAATCTTTCTGACTGCATGTTTTGTTTTTTTTTTAGATTTACTTTGAATGTTGGTTCAAAGTAGGCTGGTTGGTTGGTTTGGAAATGCCTCTGAGGCACAGAAATAGTCGGTTAGAGAGACAGTAACAACAGCCAGTAAATTGTTGGAAACTGCATTATCAAGTCTAGAACGCATTTATAGGCACCGTGTTAGGAAGAAGGCAAACAGTATCGTGACGAGAAGCATCCACTCGCCTCCTGCCTTTTAAACTGCTGCCATGTGCACGGTGCTATCGCTATCAAAAAAAACAAAAACAAAAAAAACTTCCAAACTGTCTTTTAGCCATCAAATTTTTAAACATGGGCAATGCCAAGGCTGCCCAGCCTAAGATAAATAAAGGTGTCTGTATGTATTATATGTTTTTATGTTGATGTATTTGTTCCACAGTGGTGTAGTCATCGACCTATCTGTTCACACACTTTGAATGCAAAGTGTATCACCAAAACACAACGTCTGCACAGCAAGGCCTCACACAACGGTTCCCACAAACAACCTTTAGAGCTACTCCACTTTATGAAGGAAAGGAGAAACTAGAAGTGGTGGACCAAGAGTCATGGCAGTAGTCAAGCGGTTTAACATGGGCTGAGAGAGGAGCTAAATCCTGCGTAAGGGAGCTGCAGTGGCACCAGACTTTGTCACCAGTGGAAACAATTCACTGTGAAACTTAAGGAGTCGTCGTGCTGAACCCCTAACAAGCCCATAAAGAGTTAAATTTGCCCTCATTTGTACAGTCCTGGAAGGGCAAATTGAGAACAGAGGGCATTGGTAGGGGAGGGTTGGTTTGGCAGGGGGTCAGGTTAAGCAGGGTTGACCACACTCCTGCTCCAGACATTAAAATGTCAGCTCCAATCAGGATGAGGGCAGTTGAGCTGATTACCCAGTGGGGGACCTGGTTTTGGCCAGAGCAGGCTGCAAGATCTCCCAGAGACACCGGGATCAGCAAAGGAGGCCCTATTAGGGTCCAGTCACAGTCAATCCCATTAAACACATCCGCCAATAAACAAAGAGAATGTTAAACAAAAGGAACCTCCCATTCCCTGACATTAACCTCTCAGTCATGGCACTGTCCTCACCAATTCATCCTCAGCTCCACTTCAGTCCACTCCTACTTCCCCTGAACTCATCTCTTGAGGGGGGCAAAAAAGAAAAGAAAAAAGTGGTCATATGCGGTCACCTTCACATTCCAGTTATCTATATATTTTTGGGTCCGACAATCCCAATAGCATCACATTTAAAAAGTGCATATAGATATTAAAAAAGCAAAACAAAACACTAAAATGGCTCAGTTTAAAATAATTTTATCTTTGTATCATCTTCAGTTAGATAAAGGGTGTGGAAACAAACCATATACAAAGCACCCCCAAATTTCAGGAAATGGCTTTGTAATTACATTTAATATCCTTAATACCATTATTCCTTAAAGATGCAGCTAGCTACATTTCCTAGTGCACTGAATGTCATATTTTATAAATACCATCTCCACGCCTAGGCCTAATACAATAAGAGCTCCTTCACATACCACATACCACCACAATTTTCGTACTTATTAAGGTAAGATGGATAACTTTTCACAAGGACGGAAAACAAAACATATAAAAACAACTCATACAATTTAGATATGTAGCTAAAATTCCATACGAATTATTCAACTTCTTTAACTGAGCGAGAGTTGTAAAGTGTGAAAAAATATGCATACGAGTAGTTAACTTAGCAATAAAACATATTCATACAGCACAGCACGTATGCAGAGACCAAGTATCAAACACCCTCATCTCATCATTACCAGGATAAACATAAACTAAGCATATTCCACTTCCAAATTGCGCCCGTTAATTGCTCAATTAGCACCAGAGTGGTGAAACAAGTGGCAGTTTATGCTGAGGTGCTGAAGAGCAGCCGCTTTCTAGTTCAGGTGCTTTATGTTCACAAGTGCGAAAGTGAGAGCGGGACAGATGGAGGGCAGCGGAGGCTTACTGTGATGCAGTCTCTCGTCACGGCCAGTTAGGACTCCATAAATCAATAGCATTCTCTTAAGACTAGTACACCCCAACACCTTCACCGGCACCGTGACTAACATCCAACTACTGTATCATATTTTTTCCTCTTCAAGGGTGATGAAAAAAATGACCGAAACATTGACAAACTAGTATGAAATAGAGATAAAACTTTTTTTTTTTGGTCATGTACAGTCTAACATGTTAGATTGGACACTGCTGTCCAATGCTCACACATGTGACACACATATCTACAATATGAACAGGTGATCCAAACCGAAACATTGACTCTCGATGGAGCAGTTACAGTAACAAAATACCGTTGAGAGAAAAAAACAGACAAGAGCAGTCCCTGGTGAGATGCGTTACTGATGTCAAAGAGCGCTGCCAAAGTCTAGTTTACTTTGTAGCCAGTAGATGTGAGCGCATCACTTATCCAATACAGGTACACATGGCCTATCCCAGCTGCCATAGGGCAAAAGGCGGGGTACATCCTGGATAGGTCACCAGCCTGTTGCACGGCTAACACAAGACAGGCAACCATTCACTCACATTCACGCCTACGGCGTATTTCGAATCACCAAATAACCTGACCATATGCATGTACTTGAACTGTTGAAGCCAGAGTACCCAGAGAGAACCCACGGGAGAGGATAGGGCGAATATGGAAACTCCATACAGGAAGGCCCCGGCCAGCTGGTGGATTCAAACCCAGAACCTTCTTGCTGTGAGGCAACAGTGCACCACTGTGTTAACTGTAAAAAGATTTTAAAACAAAGTTTCCATACTGCTGTCATCACAAATCATTACTCCTGAAGTTACATCTTCATTACTGGGCCCTGTAAGAGTCGTGGTGGAACTTCCAAGAGCTTTAAAAATCTTTAAAAGCTCCTAAAACTACATTTATGCAACCTCAGAGTTTATTCAGACCATCAGTGTGTAAAATAGAGTGTCCACGTCTGTCAGTGACCCCTTTATATGCCAGGAGTCTGTCTGCCAACCTGACCTCTGCTGCCCAGTCTCTAGGCACAGTGCCCCCATCTGCAGCAAACATCTTCTGACAGATACACAGAGTGGGCTTTTGTCTGAAAGCACAAAAGGCAGCGCAAGAGTGGAGAAAAAACTAAGAGTCAATTAGGTGATTATTAATTCATGCCCCTTTTCCGTAAACCAGAGGCTTTTGTGCTGTCGAGTCCCGTAAGTGAATTGGACTTTGGCACCTTGTCTTTCCCCCATAGCTGGCCTGTATTATTCAAGCAGCATAGGGGCTGTCAGCACACTACACCAGTCTCAGGAGCAATCATAGCCTTGTTGTGCTTTCAAGGGGGGGAAAAATGGCTGCTGGACAGAGTGACTGACACAGCACAGACTAAATTAACCACAACAGGTCATCTGCCATTGAATTCTTGCAGGAGTGCAATCACGGCGGCCATTAATCTTTGTCCTTGAGAAAGGTTATCCATATTCTAAAACGTGAGTTACAGTAAACAGTATGTAAGGATGCCGCAGACAGGAAAGATGTTTCTAGTGTTTAGGAGAGGAATTCTCCTCCTACAGAATGAGAGGGGATCCTCCATCATTTTTAGAGCCTCTCGCCTTCATTACCATAGTTCCTGTCTCACCATGGCAGCTTTAGGCCCCGGTTATAAAAAAACCCACAACCTATTATCCATTCTGCCCATGCCAACAAGGTCGCATAACTTTACTGTCACTTTGCCCAGAAAAACCACTGTCTGCCAATCATTTTAAACTTAAGCTCAGCCGACAATTTCCTCAGAATAGTGAAACTCGGTGATTCTTGCCGAAAAGTATTTATTCTGATCCCCAACACCCTGAAATCTTTCACCTTCACAGTGCTGAGACCTTCATGCACCTGCCTCTACCTTTTGCACCGTAGAAAATCCTTCCCTCTATTCCCTCTGCAAGTTGGCCATTAATATGGAGATGATTCAACTCCCCCATGCTACAAGTCATTTTCTTTCAGTGCTATGCAAACAATACCTGAATATTGTCTTTTCTTTTTCCCATTTCTATCCTGGTTTTTAATCTACGGCCCCTGTCAGAGCACAGAGCAATAAAGGGCAGTGTTCCATCTCACCTTATATTTCTAAGATAATTATTCTGCATTAATAAAACAAAAAAAAAAGAACACTGTAACCTTTGACAATAAAAAAAACTGACATTGAAGCACCTGAATTTATTTATAAAGTCTTTATTTACAAGACAAAACAATGAACTGTACTGTATAAGAGGGAGTGAGAATAGTTTGCTTTACGCAGTCTGAACTGAGAGGAGATACCAATTAGCAAAGGTGCTTTTCATCTATAGACCACTGCACAACTGGATGACGAGCTGTTCACCTTTAAATGACACAGCACTGCCTGGCTATTAGACACTCTGTGGTAAAACTCATAAACACCGAGCTTTCAGGGAGGTGGCTCACAAACAAGGACAATTTATGGCCTATTATCTTCAAAGACAAAAGGAATTATAATTTCATGGGATGACAAACACCGAAAGGATGTGATATGAATATGTAAACATTTTTCGCCGCTCTGTCTCCCGACTTCTCATACTACTCAAGGTTTAAAAGCAATAACAAATCACCACTGCACTGAATGTCTCATAGTTTGGTGTAACAATAACACAAACGTGAGTAATTTGATTGCAGCTAACCATAAGGCTGCAATTTCAACTTTCAACCGCCTGTGTGTTTCCAGTGTTATTTGGAAAACAATTCATAACATTTAGCGCATGTCTGTTTGTGAGGCAGCAACAGCACAAGACTAAAAGCATTATGGGAAGCGCAGTGCAAAAAAAAAAAAGGAAAAGAAAAAAAAAGAGCAGACTGCAATGCCACAGTGCCGCGTCTAGGGGATGCTAATCATCTAGTTCATTATACAGATCAAATGTAGCCGGTGCAGAACACAACATCTGCCTCTCTTACGCACAGCAGAGCTGAGTGCACACACGTGCTGCACATTTACATAAAAACAGGTGGCTACGGAGCCTGAAACGCACACAGATTCACACACTTACAAATGCATATTACAGGAACCTCTAGCGGCTTAGTCTTTGTTTTGACAGATTCACAGGCTTAATGTCAATGTTTAACTGAGAATACTTTGGAGCAATTTTTTAACACATATGTGAGAAAACTGGCTGTAAAAGCATCAGGAAAAAAAAGAAATGGCACAGCATTTGCACATCCTATAGAGGAAGGCACAAACTAATGTCTGTGTTCCTTTGTAGTAAATAGTTTTTTTGGGGAGCCATGAAGTGGTAAAAATACTGTGAGTGTTTGTACAAACGTAGTGTAAAAACTGCGTGCAGCAGCTCACTTTTAATTAATGCTCCGCTAAACTGTGTTGAAATACTCCTCCACTCTTTGTAAAATATAAACTATTTTATATAGTCTATATAGACTATTTGGCAATAAAAATATTGCCAAACAGTCACCGTTTTATTCATGTTTCATACTTGTTAAACAAAGATAAAATGACAAATAGCTCAAAAGGTCGAGGGAAATGTTAAAAAAAAGAAAAAAAAAACATCCAAAGATGCCACCAAATGATCTGAATTAGGTTAAAAAATGTAAATAGAACACTGTAAATACAGTAGGTCTCACTCATCAGGATGTCTCTGAGGTGTCACAGGTATGTGGATGATCCAAATAGATAAAATAAATGTTTTCAGCCCTTGCCTCCACCACCTCGCTCCAGCTCCCATAAACAGTTTTTAAGCATAGATATAAAAAATTAAATATTATCAAGCAGATTTTCTAATTTGCCAAATCACATTGTGTCTGATGGTGTACTCCCCCCGCTCTCCCCTATACTTGCCACCGTCCTGCCTCGCTGTATTCCCATACATTCAGCTGCTGCATAAATACACCACCTGCTTTAATGAAGGTAAGGATTCCACTCCTATGCAGGAGCTCTTTCCTTTAGCCAGTGCTGTCTCAGCTAGGTGAAGAAGTGTGGAGAGAGAAAGAGGAACGAGGCTCATGGCTATCCATTTATACATATTTCATACCTGGCATTAAAAATGACCCTCTGAATTACTAATCAAGCCAGATGATTCAGTTGCAGCTAGTACCAATATGAACATCATATATATATATATATATATATTACATTTACTTTTAAATGTGTATTAGTTCTTCTTTCTTTCTGTGCATGACAGTCAACTGCACAATCACAAAAAGTTGCGCCACATATGCAGTTTGGGAGCATTTGGCATTTACATATGTCTGAATGCCTTTGCATGCACATATATGTATTAGCTTTGAGATTAAAAAAACTAAACAAAACAAAAAAAACAACAGAATAATGAAGGCATCTTCCAAGAGATGACATGCCGAATACATATGCATTTTACAAAGGCTTCTGATGTACCTCTAAATGACTTTAATGAATACTGAGGAGCCGTGGAACAAGAAAGAAAAAATAAGATTGACAGAGGCTTTAAAAAGGAGGAAGCCTTTTTTCTGCGTTCACTAATGCCGTCTGTCTGACAGTGACTGTCATTTGTAAAGGAACAATGTTGTGCTCTGTTCCAACAGCTACATGACAACGATGAGAAGAAATACTTCAGTAGTTCTAATGATGGACTTTAGAAACAGCTCAGCCTCAGCCAGTGGGAGACTGAGCACCTTTCATATAAATAACAGGTTGGCCAAGACGCTCATACACTATATTTTAACATATACACCCCTTGTGTATGTGCTGCACAACATTTTCAGACAAATCATCAGCCCAAACAAGAGCTCCTCTGTTTACCAAATGCATTCCGAGGTCTTCCTCGCTTCCCCCCCGACAAGATAGAGGTTTTCTGCACACGCTATGAATGGGCATTGTATTCATCAATCACCAAAAGTTTGAAGCACAAAAAGAGACCCCTCCATTAAACTACAGCTGTCTACCTTTCGCTGACAACACAGCCTTGAACCCAGCATCCCAATCTACCCACCCACCTTTCACTGACATCAAACAGAACCTCAGACCTGGTTCCCTAATGCAATGCTATTTTTAACTAAGCGTTTCTAATAAGCTGCTGGGAAGCTGTAAATTTTTCATATGCAAGCACATATTTCCTTTGTGAAAACACAGAAACACACTTATTTGGTGATTAGCGACTGACAGAGGGGAGGAAAGGAACTGAATATGCTTGTATCAAATTGCATGCCTTTCAAAAAGGAGGAATCCTAATGCGAGGAGTCGTCTTCCTGTGCACCACAGGTATGAGTGAATTATTAATCGGCCAGCTCATTTTAATGCTTTTTAAAGTGCTTTATTTTGATGTGCTAAAACATACTTTTAGCCATATTCAGTCAGGCATGCATATCATTATTTCTTCCATCAAAGAAGAGTGTCGCCCTTTCAAAGAGCACAAACAACTCAGCCTCATTTAAAATAGAAGTTCGAATATCAAAGACATTTTACAAAGCCTGGGCTTCAAACACTGTGATGAGTTTTTTTTTTTTTTGCTGCACCTTATAAAAACTTAGGTATGCAAAAGGTCTGAATTGTTTTCCAGCTTTTAACCTGACTAGTGTAAATCAAAACATCCTGCAGTAACACAAGAAGTTAGACAAGTGAAAAGCATCTATCCAAGCCTGTTACTGCTCAGTGTCACGATTATCAGAAATCTCTCTGCTGAATAGGAGATGTCTTAACTTGCCAGGATTGTTTCCCAAACACAGACAAGAAAAATAAAATAAACTGGGCATGTAAAAGAAAACTGAGGCTATTTTTCATTTCCAGAAACCTGAACAGAATCAGTAAATGGAACTTTCCATATATAATTAGATGCGTTGATGCGAGTACAGAATACGGTGTGTGGGACTAAGTCGAGTTTGATATTAAACTTGTTTCTCATTAAACTTGTGTTTGAGCTCATGCTTCATTCATTTTTACATTTCTACTAATCCAATTCCATACATATTGTCAGCATTATTAATGCAGCACTTATAGCAACTTCAGTGCTTTTAAGCATTACTTCCAACTGCGGCACTACTGACAACAAAAATCGCAACTGCCACAAGAACATGAACCGGTCGTGTACGAGTGCTATCATCTGTTATGGTCAATGATCTGTCAAAATAACAGAGGGCTTCCCAGAAAGCCCCCGACTACTCCACAACTTCAACACTATGCAAAGTTGAGGATTCAGATTCAGTGTTTTTCAGCAGGTGATGTGATCACCGATGGTCCGACTAAAAATGAATATGTTTTCTAAGTAAGTACATGACTAAGCACAGGCATTATCACAAACTTCATTTAAAGTATAAATGCCTCCTTAAGTGAAAACATCTGTTATATTAGAACAACAGATAGATGCAACCTTCCCTTAATCATAGACTGTTGAGGCCCAAAGCTCCTCCCCTCACACTAAGCCCAACCCCCTGCTTAGGAACCACCACCTATCAATAAAGAGGACCACATATAAAACCATCCAGATCTGATAAGACAGAAGACAGGTAAGTGGTGTCCATGTTCCTCTGTGTGTACAGCAAATTTGAGAAGGGGGGCAGTGCTATTCACGTGTGTGTATGTGTGTGTTGTGTGCACATGGCACACTGGGAATTACACATGCGGGCCCTGCTCTTCACATCACCCACTGATCAAAGACAAAACATGGGTCACATGTTACCTGAACATATTAGTTAAATTGACAGCTTATTCTAACTCTATCTGATGAGATGCCTGGGAACATGCAGCTTGAAAGAGTAGCCTTTGAAAACTAGATTAGGGAGTTTTGAGAGAGTGTGTTCAATGCTGAAAAAGGCTTTGAAACCTTTGTTAAAATATGTTTAATTTAACTTGACAAAAGGCGTGTTGTTTAGCAACGTTCAGCTGCATGGCCACGTGAATCATGTGAGCAGTATTCCCTAAATGTGTGTAAATATTAGTCTTACCTGTCCCTTTGGTGAGCTCCTTCTCCCCCCCACTTTCTCTGTCTTTGGTTTGGTCCTCCTGGTCTGTGGTGGTCTCGCTAGCAGCCTCCACATCCTCGCTCAGCTCTCCTGAAGGGGGAGGGAGAAGGGGATATGTAAATCACCACGCCATCAGAATTGGTGGAAGCACTTAAAGGGGCGGTAGCGTTTTTTTCTATAGGAGCTTGCAACAATTACATTTGCTGACACACAGTTGCAAGGCTAGCAGACAAAGAGGGCAGAATCTGCTTTCTGTCCTGTGCTGTCTGATCATCTCTGTGGAAATTATTTCTAACTTCAATTTATGGGGAAAAAAAGAAGAAAAAGATTAGAGCTGGATTATAAGGGATGAGGAAAGGCAAATATTCACTCTTTTTTTTTTATTGTTATTGTTGTGTATGTGTCTTCAAAACATCAAAAAACACAGGGATAATTCCCTATGTTTAATGTGTAGATAGAACTAAAAGTAATCACGTGGCCTGAAATGGCCAGGTGGAAAAATAATTGCGAGGGCAGTATAGTTCACGTAGCGCACACACAGACACACACACACTTGCTGCAATCTGTTAGGTTACTTACCAATACAAACCTCATTTCACTTCTGCTATCCCACTATAGCAAAAAAAATAAATCATAAATATTTAAAACTTTCAGAGCCACAATTCATTTTATTTTTTATGCCAAGTCAAAGGCAGAAATCCCCTGTAACCACCTTAAAAGCCTCAGCTCGATATATCAGGCCATTTAGAGCATCGAAGTCCAAACAATGGATATCCAATAACGCCATTTGTAAGTAACACACAGAGGAAAAGATAGCAAAAACAGATAATAAAAAGGGCATCAATCTTGTTTATTTCCCTCCAGTGCCCCCTGAACATCCCCTTTGCCTGTTAAGTTTGTTTAAAAGTAGTGTGACTTGCATGGAATAGCATTGATTTGACAACAGTAAACTAGGCCGCAGTCAATAGGCCCTATCAGTTATTATACAAGTCAGCTAATTCTCAGCAAATGTACTTAAATGCTCTTTTGAAAATGCTTTCACGCATAGGTCTCTAGTACTCTATGAGCTATTGATATATTGACAAAGCTACAACAGCTACTGAAATATCCTGTTCAAGTATTCAGCCCTGCAGTCATCACACATCTAATCTCACCACATGACTACCCACAGCCAAAACCATTTTTATGACGTTTCCCAACACTCACTGTTTATCCCGTTAGTCGTGAAACACAGCCTACATTGTACCTACTATTGACAACAGGTACATTTCTCAAACTGTGTGTCATGACTGCAGACACACTGAATAACCATCCAGCTCTGAACCATGTGGCTATTTCTATACTGATGACAGTGACACAAATAAAATATTCAGAAGGATCTCAATTTGTTCTGCTGAATGGTTTTTGAAATGCCTTATGCAAATTAGTCATGTTTGTAAATTACAAAAAATACATTAGAATAAATTATTGTTTTGTTATTTGGCTTTTTTCTGCTGCTTGTATCTTTTGTTTGCAGTAGTAGTAGTGTGAGGAACTTTTGCTGCTTTTCTTCATCGAATATTTAAATTTATCGCCTTTGCTTTACTCTTCTCCGAATATGCGCTATAGCTACAAAGCCATAAGGGGTGTTTATATCCACAACAATATTTTTTATTCTAAGAACAAATGCATACTTAGGAATAAGTAGTTATTCCTTTTTATAAAATCAAAGTCAGCTGCAAAAAAAAAAAAAAAATCCCGTGGCATTACTTTGCTCATATTAAATTTCCA
>VUQK01010585.1:0-15970 GCA_015106715.1 Bujurquina vittata | reverse complement strand
ACATAAATAAAAAAAAGAATTTATTCATTTTTATAAAATCAAAGTCAGTTCCAAAAAAAAAAAAAAAAATCCCGTTGCATTACTGTGCTTCTATTATGTTTCCAAGGCAGCCTATGAATTCCTTCCAGTGCAGCCCATCCCGTACTGGTGAGGCGGATCTTAAACATTCCCAGAAAACCAGAGATCTTCTGCAGAGTCCCAAAATCCTATCTAACTCCTACCTGCATAAATCTCTACAACAGTGTGAGAATTAGGATACTGTACAGCTGCATAGGTGCTCAGATTACAAAATAATCCCCAGGTAAATTTTTTCACCTTTAAAAACGGGGCAAAGTGTCACTTCTTAGCTATGTGACACTTGTAGCGATGCTAATTCCCCACCTACACATGAATACACACTTTGTGCTTAAACATTTTTCTGATAGGCAGCCAGCATTCTAATGCTAAGCTTCTCTGTACCCACCCCACAACTTCCTGCGCACATGCTATACATGAACATGTGTGCAGTGATTCCTTTTTTTTCTCTCCCACTCATGTTTTCAATACTTTCTTTTTAGATATTTAATCAACACATCACATTTGGCACACAGAACAGAGTCCCATCTATAATTTATGCAGAAATGCAGACATTTAATTCCAGGAGTACCGTTACATCTTTAAGTGGCAAATGGCTTTGCCCATTTCTCCTCTCATCTACAACAAGTATTACAG
This sequence comes from Bujurquina vittata, assembly GCA_015106715.1. Classification (NCBI taxonomy): domain Eukaryota; kingdom Metazoa; phylum Chordata; class Actinopteri; order Cichliformes; family Cichlidae; genus Bujurquina; species Bujurquina vittata. The sequence continues at coordinate 15,259 of VUQK01010585.1, read as the reverse complement.
AATGATTAAAGCTAGGCCAGCTATAATTAATGAAAGGTCATGAGTGGCCTAAGAGCAGGATGCAAATGGAAGAGACACTAAAACTGTAACCATAGATTAACTCTGAAAATAGATTAGGAGAAACACTCAAAGCTATGGCAGCAGGCCATTTCTAACCCAAATCTGAGAGATGTAAAGGACAATAGCCTGAAGGTTGTCTTCTAATTAATTGTCTTCATTAACCATCCTAATACAATGATATTAAACAGTTCCATTAATCTAATCATGCAAGCCGAATAAACCCATTGCCAACACAGAGATTACACTCATCTGTTCTGAGCATGAAAAATATCAGCTTTGCTCTTCCAGTCACTCAGTGGGGACAGTTCATGGGCTCCCTCGCAGACAGACACATACAGATGTACGCACACACTCATACACCATGTAGGTGCTTAGCGGTCTTCCTCTCTTGTGCTTTGCCAGAGAGTGCAGAGGCTTAATCAGACCCATAGGTGTCACTCTATACAAGCTGGGAGAGAGCAACTTGCTCACACACATTAATGAGGTGCGGGGGGGAAGGGGCCGAGCAGCAACAGACAGAAACACATGGGGAAGGGGAAAAGGGAAGAAATATGTGGAGATGACAAAAGCAGATGCAATGCAAAAGCCGTCTGGTGAAGATGAGACACTGAAAATGGCAAGATTACCTTCAGATGAGAGAGAGCAGCCTTCCTTTCCCCTGAAGAGCAGTGATTACACTAATGCTAATCAGACTGACAAGCACAAACGGCCTAATAAATAATTGATGGTAACCACTGCACTTTCCAGTATTTCTTCCCAGACTGTGGAGAAGAGCAGCAGCAAGTAATAATAGTCACTCTAGATATCTTTGACTAGGTCAGGCTCCTCCTCCATCCTCGGCCTCAGCAGAATATAATGCTGTGATGATAACTGCCTTTCTTAAAGTACCGAATTCAAGTCCTACCTGAGAATGGCTCCAGTGTTCCTCAAACAGCAGTGACAGTCTGCTCTTTTTAGTTGCATATATAGTATCTCAGTCAACACCACTGTCTTATCTATCTCGCTTGGGTTTCGTAAGTCATGGAGAACCAGCGCGGGGGCAGAGCTCAGCTTCTCCCTCTCCCCGGCTCTTGAGTACTGGAAGCGAGGGTTGAGCTACGCTTCTCTCTGGGCTCTTGTGTGGAGCCGTGCGTCTAAGCTCTCATTACTCTCATTATGATTATTGAGGCTGTTGTTATCATTTTAACCAGGTGTCACAGGACTGCACTGTAAATCAGAGAGGTGTGCTTCCCCTGCTTTATCCAGAGCTGGACAGCTTCCTTTTCTTTAACGCTGCACTGTCGGATAAAAAGCAATCTTATTTCACACTTCAGAGACTCTATCTTTCTCCCCTACTACTTCTTTTAAAAATCCCCCTCTTGCTCCCCCAGCATCCCTTGCACCCCTTCCTTATATCAAAGTTGGCCTGACTCTGGACTAGAGGGCGCAAAATGAAAGTGACAGGAGGGTACCATGGGACAATGAGACACAGGACTCATGCTGAGGGCTTTCATGCATTGTCCGCTCCTCATATCAGCACCTCTGTGCCCCATACGCAGGACCCCCCTTTAAAAGCACAACACACAGGAAAACACTCCCACCCCTCGTAACTCCCCTCTCAACACATACTCACAGAAGCTCTGAAGCTGCACCTCATAAAACCACAACTGAGCAAAACATGCCCGCAACATTGTCAGAGACAAGCCGGGCTTTTGCTTTTGAACGACCAATAAACCACAACATAGTATTATCAGTAACCATAATGGCCTCTGCACTACAATACATAAAGCTTAATTAAAATGTGGACACGTGCAATACTGGGAAAAACTGGCTTTTAAGTGAGCTGCAAAATATTCCTACTGATTTGTATGTAGTGTTTTGGTTGTAATGCTTCATATAGACCGCAGTTATGAAATGCATTCACATTGTATCCATTTGTTTGAAAATTAATAAGAGTAACAACATATGCATTAATCCACAGAAGAATCAATGCAGTATAGCCCAGAAACTGTACCAAACATTAGACCTGCCATATTCTCACAAAATGAAAGCATATTTGTCCCTGTGCTCTTCTCACTCGTGCTCTCACTCTTCCTCTCCCACACACTTTCCTTTTCACAAGAAAGGAAGAGTAAGCTACCTCAGCGCTGCTGGTCAGAGTTACATGTTAGATTCCTGACCTGTCTATGGGGGGACTGGTTGGCCTCTCCCTGCTGGCCCTGCTGTGACCTCAGGATCTAAATGTGAATGAATACTTTGTGTCTCCAAGGGGCTGAGGGCAGGCGGAAGAGGGGCAGGGGGGTAGCAGAAAGGAGGATAGGTGGAGGAGGGGTATTTCGGTAGCTAACACCTAAAAAAAACTTTAAAACAGCAAGTTAATCACAAACAGGAGTGACAGTTCATGCTTGCCTTCTGGCTATGTCACAGCATCCCCTCCTACATCCTTCCAGAACTTCCCTGGTAGTACATGCTCATGAAAACAGCCCATAGGTCCTTTATATGACATTTAAATCCCCCCCCCCCCAAAAAAAAACAAAAAAATCCATCCACCGCATTTTAAAGTCACAGGCCATTTTCAGGTATTCAGGTCACAGTTTGTTTTTTAAGTATTAAAAAAAGGGCACAAAAATGCACTGAAAGTATCAAATTTTGCTGCTTTTTGTGCTTTTAATACTTAGTAAATTAGGAAATGTTATTGAGACCATGTAATGTATTAAATATTTTTCCCTAAAGTGTTATCTCATGGGAAATCATACTAATTAGAAGTTCTTCTCATGATAATGGCATGTTTAGATACATTACAAATAAAGTGGATAAAGTGAGCGCTGCTCTACTTCTTTTCTCTTTGTGTTTTTCTTGAGTGATGAAGGAGAATAGGATCTAGGTTAATGTGGGTACACAGGGACTGAGCATTCAGGGACTGCTCACTCTTCTGCCCCATCTGACACACCCACACACCCACTCTCTCTCACACACACACACACACACACACACACACACACCGCTGGGATCCTTGAATGCCCAAAATGACGGTTACTTACCAACACATATTATGTCCACAATGGAAGATGCAGGCTGTACTTTTCCCTGCTAGGACAGAGGGCTAAAAGCCTGGATAGGGGGCAAAAGCATCACTGGGCTGTGCTCTTCCATCTACTCTGCCTCAGGGACAATGTCCCGCACAAAGAGTCACTCTGCCTCTCTGCGACTGCCACCCCCCGCCATGCATTTATGCTTATCGTCTTCCACTGCTGCCTCCTCTTAAATCAGCCTCTTTTTATTAATGCATCTTTTTCTTTTTCCTCCTGCTCACACTACAATGCCTTCACCTATTTGCAGCTATTCAAAAGGACCAAACGGAACTGGGGTGGGTTGACGCGGAGTGTGGGGGTGGCTGAAGGGGTGACTTAAAAAAGAAGAAGAAGAAGAAAAAAAAAAGCACCACTGCTGTCATGAAGGGCAATCACATCAACTCTGAAATATTCACCAGTGGGTTGGAAAATGCGATGGTACAGTTATGACAGGCGAACAGGCGACTCCCCCCACTCTAGCCCACAGTCCCCCGCCCCTTTCTCCATCAGGGCGGAAGCACGGTGGACACTCTGAATATGTATAACCCGGAAAATGTATTGATTTTTCATTTGGCAAAAAGGGACACAAAAATCACATAACCTGAAACTGTCACAGCTCTTTTGTTCATAGCTCATCTCTCCTGATGTTTGGCTTTTGCCACAAACTCTCTTTAATTACCAGGTACAGTGAGCTTCAGAGCCATTCTCCACAGAGACACAGCCACACACAGCCTGCTGGGCTTAACAAGACAGCCCACATCTATTATATATGACATACACCCAGCAGCTTTTGTTTCATATCTGACTAATAAGCGTGCTGAATATGACTATACCCACAGTTTGTTTTGTTATTATACACAAGATACCGTGCAAAAAGCTTTCTTGACAAAAACCTTGAAAATTAGAAAATATAGTGTGCCACATTAAAAATAGCACTTTCATATTAAAAGCTAGCAGTGGTTAGTCCCAGCATTTTTCTGATGTGCTTTTCTGAAGCGCTTCTGCTTAACATGAAATTCTATTATCGATCTAAGTTTTCCCAGGTAACAGGCAGGTGCTTATATGTTTGTCTGAGTGCACACACTTGTGTTTGTGTGTCCATTAACAGGTACTTATCTGTTTATCTCTCCTTTTAGGCACTGCAGACCAGTACAGTGGACTGTCTGAAAAAGATCTCTGTCTGTCGATTTATCGAATGCACCATTTGCATATCTTTGTAGTGCTTCCATCTGCCTGTGGACCGTTCTGTGGAGGTATTAGCTCAGAAAATCAATGTTGCCATGGTTGGATGTATGTAGCCCCTACCTCGGCGCGTGTTAGGAGTCCGGCTCGCAGCTCCCACATGAGTCCTATTTACATGAGTCCTGCCGACAGAGGCTTTCCTGCTAGTTCTTCAATCTTTGGAAACTTAAAGTACACAAACACAGCATGCCCCTCTAGAGCGGGCTGGTTCGCCATCCTCCTCTGTGGTCATTCTGCCTCCCTGTCTCCATCCACTGCCCAGGGCTTGACTGTCTGTTTGTTTATGAAAGCGTACGCAGAGATAAAACAGAATCTGACAAGGTTATGAATACCAATTTTGCTAATCAATTTTATTTAAAATATAAAATATAGGCCATCATTGATGTGTGTTTGCTCTCAAAGGTTTGACGGCCTGCTAAGTTCAGATCTTTCAGGGTAGTTGAAAAGGGGAGGATGGTGTGCTAGAGTTTTATCTTACTATTTATTACACTTATTTTTATTTATTACATCATGCAGCTGTACAGATATATGTAGGACACTGTGTGGGGGCTGATCATTGATCTATATTTTTCTAGTAGAGATTACAGTGGATGCACAGGGTAACTTGTTCTCTCAAAACCACCCAGCTGGTTGCTCATAGCTAATTGCTAAAGAAAACCAATGATTACGCTGCACAGGCACTTTAAAACATCCACAAGAGTGCGACCACTTATTGAAAAAAGCTTTCCCTAACTCTACCCATTCGGTTTCTAATACAAATCAAACATAGGGAGCTTTCTTTCACCATTTGTCTTTCTTTCTATTCCTCTTTGCATAGCCCATCCATTACTTTCACATGAAATATGAAAAGGCAATATCCTCTCTGTGTTTGTACTGAAGCGTAATGCAATTGTGTTGTCATTTATAGGAAATAATCACAAACCTCTCTTTCATTTTCCAGTTCAAATAACCATGAAAAATTAGCCTTCAATGTCAGGGAGGACAACAAAGGGATGCACACAGACTATTGCTTCACCACCGCGCTTGACATTTCTCCTTAATAGGAAAACGGGTGGTTGTTTCTATCTTTTTTTTTCTCAATCTTTTTCTTTTTCTAACCTTTTTTTTTTTGCCTAATTAAAAAGTTCTGCACTCACATCTTTGTAAATCATTCCTACGTCTTTATTCAGCGTGCAGAGTCTTTATGTTGGAAAGAGTTTGAGGGTTAGAAAACTCTAGTCCCTTGCACACTGCACCCTGCTCATTAGCACCCAAAACCCTGTCCGTTAATGGCTACTGTTGAAGGGAGATGTCGCCAGACAACCACTACGGGGCCTAGGTCGCCGTGACTACCGTCCAGCAGCCTGAGAGATAAATAATTCAAGAGCTATCAGACTCCCTGGCAGCAGAGCAGTCCCAAAAACACACACACTCAGGACACAGCTTGTAAAGGCCTTCCTAACTGATCAGCATTTAGCCCTTACAAATGATGTACAACTAGATGCCTGCACAAGACCCCACACAATTAGCCTTAGCTGTAGTCTAAGGATCCTTTTAATTTAGAGAAATCTTTATTTTCAGTGTGAGCAGCAAAGTAATGGTAATTGGTTTCTATATTACTGCCATTAAATGCTTAATAGACAGGTTGTTTTCAAGTGCAATTATGTGCAAAATTATCTACCAACTTTGCAGTACAATGATGGGAGAGGCATTTTTTTTCCTTTGCTTGTAGCACTAGGTATACAAGGCTACATATTAATCTTGCAAGGTGCAATGCACGTATGCAAAATGTTCTATGCAACAGTAATATCTTGGATCATACATGAAATATATAAACCTCAAAGCACAAAATGAAACTGCTCCATCATGTTACACAGGTAATGCAACTTCCTGTGAGTTATGAGGCTTTTCTGTTAAAATATTCAATGCCTCCCTTTTCGTTCCTGTGAAACGAGGATAAATGAAGGTTATATAAACATACTACAGACCATAGACTAGACAACAAAATCATAGCTTTGCGTCTATTAAGATGCTTTGTTATGACTCATGATTTTCCTAACATTAGGTATTATCCTTATTTGCATACTTTTAAAACTGGATTTCATCTGGCTTGTGAAGCATATAATGAAATTTCCTCTCAAAAGCCTAATGAGAAAGACTCATCTTGTGCAATTAGTTGCTTCTTTATGCACCTCTTGTAATGTATTAATTTATTAATCACATAATTCAGGCAACATTATTTATTTATTTGAATATGAACACACCTTAAAGCCTTAATTACAAAAACAGAATTGTGGCCAGCTGAAGAGATGCAACACGCCGACTCAACCATCATTTATGCTGCTCGTTGTTCTGGTATCAGTGGTATGTTGAGTCAGCATTAATCTGTTCCTGTTTAGAAAGCCAAATTGCTTAAGGCTTTCAGTTTTACCTGGCATTCAAAAATTCTTCAGAATGACACTTAATAGAACAGGCTCACACAGTTTACCTTGGATGAAGGCTTCTTTGTACAGTAAAGTTTATTCAAATGACTGCTGCTACTACTTGTTCAGTTGAATGTGTCCTCTCAGAATGGGTCAGATGCTCTGTGTTCCTGACCACAGTCTGACTGCCGTGCATTCTTACAATATATATTTATCCAAATAGCTACACTATTGCAGTTAAATGGGTGTGCTTATGCCTTACGTATGCAAACCTGGCATGTCTGATTCTTCATGAACATGTTATAGTACTGAGAAAGTGGGCTGAGAGCTCCTAGAGGGGTGGATCTGTGCTGCCCGCTGTGCTGCTCTCCAGAGAAGAAGACTTGGAGTGATTACAGTCAAACACTGCTACTCAGTTATCTTTGGCTCAGCCACAGGAGAGCGAGAAGACGAGACAGGAAAGAGAAAAAAAAATGAACTGATGATGTGGCTAAAACATGGGCCAGCTGTTCTAAAATGACCAGAGTGACTAGAAGAGTCTGATTCTTTTCTTGTAGCATGCTAAAAAAGAAAAACCCACAACACCCAAGCAGCAATCACGGAGGCCAAAGGATTCTTAGGATGTGTGCAGTTGGACTGTTCATGACCTACAAGACATTGCTTTAAAAAAGACCGCCAGAAACAGTTTTTTCACAGTTATTTCAAATGTCCTTGGATTGGAGGGCAGTTAAATGGCTTTGCAGTATTCATTTTGTGCCAGGAAAACAGGTATGATTTGTGTGTGTGTGTGTGTGTGTGCAGATGGGGGCTCAGTCAGTCTATCAACCAACTTTACTAATAATAACTTATTCGAGGAATATTATGATGATGCAGTATCACATAATGTCAGGTGACTTCACTTTTATGGGGAACTGTTAATGATCTAAAGGGGAGTCCACACAGGAAGCAATTCGCTCATCATACATTGCTCACAGCTGGTTGCTAGTGGAGATTCCAGACTCCATTTACTTAGATAGCCCTCTAATGTATTTACCACCCTGTCGCGATGGCAGTGAGCGGTATCCGGCGCTCCTGCTGACAGCGGCTCGCCTCCAAGTTTGGAAAAGTTTAACTTGGGACTCGCCCACTTCTCTTTCGCATCGCCTTTGTTATTTCGTCTGTCGGCGCTGGAAGTTGCTGAACAACTTTCTATGATTTCTGGCTGCCAGATTGCTTCTAGTCACTTTCTGTGTGGCTGCCCCTGAAACATCACAGAGCGCCATTTGTAAAACATCGGGTTTCCCTACCCCGCCTCCTTCTCAGTTTAACGCTGACTTTGCATATAGCTATGGAAATTATAAGGTCTGAGTTGTGGCGTCTCCAGCCTCTTAAGGCATGGTCAGGGATTAATAACCTCTTCACTATGGAGACCTGGCCTACTGCTAAATTGATACAGTGCTATACCACATCTTGCATTTCTATTGTATGCATGTGTGGTTGTTAGTGTTGCAGTTGTTTTTATAATGGGTGCTGTTATTGTCCTTCCTGCAGAAGAGTCTTCTCACTCATTAGCTGGAGGTTGGAGAGTTAGGGGTTATAGCCCAATAAGGTACAAAATTAATTATTCATCTCAGTTGTTGGCGTTTGGGTGCAGCTATGGAGCCTAAAGCTGGGACTCTAACTAGCAGAGGTCTGCCTCTGGAGGACTGCTGGAATAAACAAGTGAAAAAATGTTATGCCGTGGGTGTCAGTTACAGGGAGAAAGCAAACACTAATCACCAAACTAATCATTAAAACAAGCTCCCTACAATAATATGGTTCTCTGTGGATTTGTGGTACCCCATCCTGCTTGCTTCTGTCTTATGAATGGGCCCAGATAAAACCCCTGCCTCTTTATTCAGCCATGGCTTCTGCTGGCCCCTGCCAGGAGTCAGGACCAGTGGCCTCCTGAGAAGGCTGTGATAAGAATTCATTTCTTCCTATTATGTGCCCTTGTCCACTGCCTCAGTTCATCAGTTCAGTGCAACCAAGTCAATGAAAGGGCCTGTAATGAAGCAATCAGATGCAGCCTGGTTCTCTGCGCCCAGCACTCCATTCTCAGCTCCCAGACCCTAGCTCCCAGTGCAGGGTGTGGGTTGGGGGCGATCATGAGGAGAGAATGGACATAGACTGCATGGAAGCATTAATTCAAGACCTTGTCTTTCATAGACTGGAGAATAAGCTGCTCTTACATGTGCTTCACACCAGGTCTGCTGTCTCCCGTGGGTTTAGAGAATCATCCGGTTTTAGAGAGCTCCATTAGTTTAACCAAGCTTCAATATTGCCACAGAACCAGCTAGTCAGGTTTCTGTGGGACTGCATGCTTAATTTACCAGAGAAGGTGCTTTGACGGAAATCTCTTTCTTCATCTTCCTCCATTTGCATCAAACCCTTTTTATTCCATTGTCTCCACTCCCTTCCCTTCTCTCCTGCCTCCAACTCTTAACATCTCTTCAACATGTGGAAACTATTATGGGGAGTTTGGGAGAGGAATGCATGTGTTGAATCTTAATCGGTGCCTTAAAGTAGGAGATTCTGGGTCTCCTTTGTCCTGTAATGTTGTGAAAGTTTCATTTCAAATTAAAAGGGGCCTTTTTGATCTCCTTAATATTGTTTTCTCTCCCTTTAGGGGCAGGAAATGGTTTGTGTTATCTTTGATCAGCCTGCCTTCCCAATTCTCTCTCACACACGTATACAGTACAAACACACACATATTTTATAGGCTGTTTTATGGAGCGGTCAGGGTTCAACGATAGGTTGCCAAGTCTCCAAAAATACACCTAACAGAGTACACAAACAGACTATAAACTTTAGTAGCAACAATGATGCTTAAAAGTTGCTAACACATTTAAAGTCAAACCTTTTTGACTTTTGTATTGGATTTTGTATTGCCTAAAACATTAGGGGGTGCCTAAATACCTTACTTTCTCCTCATGCGTACCTCCTCCTCCGGCCTCCACAGTTCACCTGCTGCCAGCTTTGGCAGAAAAACCCTGCCGCTGGATTCTACCTGACAAGAGCTCCTTAACAAGCAGCAGTCATTAACCTCAGGAGCAGGCAGCTGCCATGTGATGTAGTGCACTCGGCCTGCTGCAGAAGGGCCCTATTGATCCCAGACATACTTGGTGCCTTCCTGGATGTTTATAATCAATATGCAAATGGCCTGCGGCATTGATTCAATATTAATTTTCAATTAGGGAATTCTCGGGGGGTCCTGAGGGGTCAATACAGAACCATTCAGAGGAAAGGCTTGAGCAAGTTGCAGGCATTGACGTTCCTCTACCCAAGACAACTTACTTACTGTTTATTTACCCTGCCCTGCTGTAAGTCCCGATTAAGGCTTTGGATAATAGGCAGAGAGACAGATGGGCCTTTCTGCACTTCCGCAACACCCATTACATAAACAGGATTTTAGTCTAAAGGTCTTGTCCCAACTAATAAGTCATCATTTCACACTTAGTTCTCCTTCTGGCTTTGTTAAATCAGTTTAGGTAGTTTAGGTAAATAGGTTTGTTTTTTAGTATGTTCATAAATGTAAACATGTGCTGTGAATGTAGCCATTGCACATACAGTATAGAATTCTCACACTTTAGTTTGCCTTATTTATCATATAACAAATCACAAACAAAAGTGATTTAGTCTTGAAAGGAACAACTAACATTTTTTCGGACAACCCTTCATAATTAATTGAAACCAGATGTAGCAGCCATGTAATGCTTAGTGAGTGAAAATCATTTACTGTAAATGGGTAATAGAAGACAGGAGGGCTGGGCTCGATAATCAGCACGAACGACCTATTCAACACTTTATTGTTTCCAAAGTCAGACTTTAAGTAAAGCACTAACTGTCAGACTAGACGTTCTCTTTTGTTCCCGAACAATAACCGTGCAGTAAAATGTGCAAAACCCTGTTTTATTTACACTTATGAAAATGAGATAAATTCAGTGATGAACAATGACTGAGGCATGGCATTCCAGGTAAGAAAAATCCTACTTTAAAACTTTGAAACTATTGATTCAAAAGACTGCTATCAGATTTATTCTGTCTTTCAGAGAGCTGCAGTTTGTTATTTCGCTCTTTGTAACCATCAAGGCAATCAGGCTTTTGTGGCCATTTACATGCAACATAAACATATTCTTTTTTTTTTTGAATAAACTACAGTACACATAACTTAGACAGAGGATTAATAATTACACAGTTCTGTAGTTACTGGCCAAAGGACAAGTTTGTCATAACGTCACTGTCAATATCAGTTAATTTTTTAAAAATGTTACTGTGTAACTGAACTCCTTTGTTTACAGTACAGGAGATTTACAGTTGCGTATTCAAGACACGAAAAGTGCAGCAGGTTGTGTGGTTTTAGTTGTGATAGATTGTGTTTGTCTGTAGATTTGTTTTGGATGGAGTGAAGGCCACATTTGACGAGATATCGCGACAATTCATTTGGTCAGGAGAGAGAAAGGCAAGAAAGTGTTTCGATGAGCTGCTCTTCATGTGTGGGATGAATTACAAAAGACCCTCAGCAATTGGTCTCTGTGAAAGAGCTTAAGGAATTGTTAAATAACTTGTATATGACTGCGCAAAGATGTAGATGTTTGCCGTGTTTTAATTGTTACACAGTTCTTATATTTTTGAATTTCGTAGTGTACAGTAATTTTATCCTCTGCTGCTTTTGTGTTCAACTCTGGAAACTGTGTTGCTGTTGTCTTGGCCAGGTCACTCTTGAAAAAGGGATTTTAATCTCAATGTGTTTACGTGGTTAAATAAAGTTAAAAAAAACAAACTCTAAAGGTTCCCAAATTATTATTTTTTTCAAAGGCTGGAGTGAGAAGAGGAAAGATCATCCCAAAAACAACAAAGATTCAGCTCTTGAATCCTCATATAATGAAAGAAGATGAGCTGGATAAGGCAAAAAGACATTTTTAGCTGATGCCATAACTTCAAAGCCAAGGCAACAAGTAATTTAAAGCCGATATTATACTAAATATGATGTTTTAAATATTTCCAATTTGTTTGATAGCCTCGAGAAAGAACCCAATTATTTTTTCCCGTGGGCTGTGAAATCTCTGGGACAGATTATAGCTTTACAGCCACAGAGCAGTAAAGAAGCTGCATGCGAAAATTGTATGACAGAGATAACCTGGTTGGACTATTTGGTGTTCTTTCCTGTAGATGCAATGCCTGAGGTAATTGGTTTAGGGATAACATTAATTACCACATTGCTCATTAATGGATGAGGCCTTTATTGGTTCCATTGATCAGCAGGACCTGTTAGCCATCATCCTAAGCAATGGTGGATGTAACAAGCTTACATATTGGCATATCAATTAATGCAATCAATTCCTGTCTAGCGGTTGCCATTCCCCCGTCTACCCCACCCTCTTACAATCGGCCCTTCTTTTTTCCTCTATCAAGTATCTGGATGGCCAAGACAAAAGACCCATGTCAAACAAAAGTTCATTAAAAGATTTCCTAATTGTTCCTATGGTTGAGGTAATTTAACAGCAGATTGACAGAGCTAATGTTAGGGTGTTGTGGCAAATGAGAGGCGCAAAATACAAGCAACACAGGACTGGGAGAAAGCCCGTTTAACTGATCTGACATAAGTGCTGTAACAACAGTGACTGAATATTCTAGCCGAGCTTCAATTTAAAAGTCCAGCAGTGTAACTATGGATTAGAATTTTTAAGAAAATTAGCATTAGTGTGCTTCTCAAGACACTATGAATAAAAATAAATGGATTTGAAAACATTAAGACTTAGATTTAGTTCTGTTGTGGCACGAGCCCTCTTATTAAAGAAAAATCAGAGTGATAGCAGATTTGTAGTAGGTCTACCCTTTTTACTTTATTCTCCTCAGGGGGAAAAGCCTACTTCCTCTTTCTTATTTAAGATCAATGTGCCTTTTAAGAAGCCATTGATTACAACTTGGAATCCTCGTTGCGCCTTGTGTGCTCCAAAGGGACGACTGACTTCAAATACAAGAATGCCGTGCCCTGGCATAACATGGTGAAATGGGTAGAACATAAGGAATGAATGAGAGAGTAGGGTGTGATAACTGAGAGCACACCATGACAAAGTGGAGGGATTTACCGTTGGGCCCACAGCACTTCATTTGCTTAATAACAGATCATTCTATAAAAAAGTGGCGCTCGGAGGGGGATATCGCCCAACGAGGATGTCTCACTTGCAGAAATCCTATTTGAAGACAACACCTTTTGAGCGCTCATCCTCCTCCACGCCTAAGACGATCAACGCGCATGACAGGCCCCATTAATATGACGCCCTGTGTAACCTTGCTCTTTCCCCCTCTCTTCCAACAGGAACAAAACTGATAGCCAAGGAGGAGGGGCGTTATGTACTGACTGAGCATGTAACAGGAGGGGTGGTGTTCATTTTGAAAAGATATCTTACACATCCTCTTCCTGAGCTACCTGGAGCCACCTCTTTAAAGGTGGGAGACATTTAGTGAACGGGGGTGAGAGGAAAGCATGTTTGGTTTGTGTAGAATCACAAGAATGCCTGTTTTTTTCTCCCCAAGGTTTGCTTACTTCTGAACTGTAACTCATACTGTCCTGTACAGCTGTGTTTCCAACATGTACCACACATCACATGGACAATAACAACCACATGTAGGTTGACATACACTGATCACACACTTGGGCCCTTTGGCAACATGATAACAGGGAGAAAAGGATTTCTTTTTTTATATATATGTGTGTCTAAATGTTAAGCAAAATTTCTCTATATTGTGTGTTTTTTGTTTTGTCTTTTTAGAAGTTTAAGCATTTTAGAAAAGCTATTAAATGGCATACAATACTGAAAGTAAAAGCAATATAAGGTTTAAAAGAAAGGATACTAGAAGAAAAAGAAATAGAAAAATTAAAACTTGCACAATAAATACACAAAAGCAGACATTATTATCCAGCCGTCTGTCTAAACAGACACATCTTTAGCTGAGTTATAAAAGAATCCACAGAATCGCCAAATCTTTGGGTAAGAATATAAACATAGGATGATGACACAGAATCATCGATTCACATATTAGAGGCTAAGTTCTATTGTAGCTATAATCATTTATTAAATGCACCATGCAGACTGGGCCTCTGCTGTTCTGTGAACTCTGCAGTGACTGAAAGAGGACAACACGTTTGTTGGACAGTGTTCTGTGTCAAGCGGGAGACCACATGCGCAGGCAGTTGGTCGGACAGCCCCTATTCGCTCAATGCGGACCTCCTGAAGGCCCCTGTCCCCTGAGCGGCACACAAGTGGGCTGAGCAATTAACAATTTCATGCTGATTGCCTGAAGCATGTTTTGCTATGCCATAAAGATAATAGCATGAAGGGTGCAGCGGCAGCAGCCCCCCCAACCCGCCTCCTCCGGTGTTCCTCTATTGCTTCCGTCTCTCAATTCTCTCCTGTGCAATTCACATGTTGGAATGGCGCTCTGCCTTCTTGCTTTATTAAAGACACTCTCCGTGCTTAGAGGGTGCATTTAAGAAAAAAATATATAACGATGACTCCCTGAAGAGTAAACAGGGATGATTATTAAAGGGAAGGAGAAAACTAGAGTCTTGGTCTCCCACTGGCTTCTTGATTTGAAAGTCTAATTTGGCAACTGCACACAACAGGCGTGCAGGTAGACAAAACAAACAGATTCCATTCCCCTAGACAGACAGAGCATGCTCAGAGTGGCTACTGGTGACAGCCCTCATCTCCCTCATTCTCTTCCCCGCCATGGCATGACAGCAATCCACTCTGACCGTGGAGCTTACCGCTGTGCAACAGGAAAATCTGCGCACCATTAAACCTCTTATCTGTGTACAAAAAATATATATCATATAAAGAGTGCAAAGCGTGAGACAGTAGTAGTGTAAAGCTAAACTGGTGGTAATGTCACTGAACATAAAGATCAAAATGATCAGAAATGTATTATCTCATTTGTGCCGAACGGTAAAATAACGGTTCTGGAAAAGGTTTTAGAAAATGATATATTAGTTTCATCCATGGAGGCAAAGAGCCCCCCCCCCCCACACACACACACACACACAAAACAAAAATAACAGCCACCATTACTAATGCTTTAATATATCATTGAACTATGTACTTTATATACTGTACATAATATAGATAATTATCATTATTCATAGAGACGTAGAAGCCTTCTTTTGCTCACCATTACTTCAGTTCTCAATATGCTTCTTTCCTTTTCTGAACATGAAGGTGAAAGTTACAAAGAAATATTTCTGATTAAAATCCAGAAAGCAAATCATTAATTGAATTAAGTCAAGCAGTTTCAGTGTTCAGAGGACCACATTACCGACCACCTAGCTCGAGAGATTCTGTTTTAACTATGTGAAAAGAAACTATACAGACATAAGCAAAGGCAGTGGACAAAGGGTTGTGGCACCATCCTTCTGCCCCTTTAGTCCACTCCCCCCCCCCCCCCCCCCCCCCCCCCCCCCCCACCCACGCCTCTCTCCATTTC
>VUQK01010584.1:0-12198 GCA_015106715.1 Bujurquina vittata | reverse complement strand
CACCTCGTAATTGTACACATGCGGGAGAGTCCCTGTTCCCAAAGTGTCTGAGTAACGTGGTGGATAATATGGAATCACAGGGAGGTTGGAGTGATACAGGATGCGAGACTGTCTCCACCTGTAGATTTTGACTGATATAATAACCACTAGACACGTGATGAAGAGGAAGGAAACTACAGCCAGAGCCAAGACTAAATAAAAAGTCAGGTTGTCATTGTACTCCTTGTCGTGTGTATAGTCAGTGAACTCCGACAGCACTTCAGGGAAGCTGTCCGCCACCGCCACGTTAACAATGACCGTAGCTGAACGAGAGGGCTGCCCGTTGTCCTCCACTATAACAGTCAGTCTTTGTTTGACAGCATCTTTATCAGTGACTTGGCGGATAGTTCTTATTTCTCCATTCTGTGAGCCCACTTCAAACAGCGCCCTGTCTGTGGCTTTCTGCAGTTTATAGGAGAGCCAGGCGTTCTGTCCAGAGTCCACATCAACAGCCACCACTTTCGTCACCAGATAGCCCACATCTGCTGAGCGAGGCACCATTTCAGCCACCAGAGAGCCACCAGTCTGGACTGGGTACAGAACCTGAGGGGGGTTGTCGTTTTGGTCCTGTACATGCACAATAACTGAGGTGTTACTACTTTGTGGGGGTGAGCCTCCATCTTGTGCTTTAACCCTTAATTTGTACTCTTTGACTTGTTCATAGTCTAGTGAACGCAGTAACTGAATGACTCCACTTTCTGTATTCATCGAGAAATATGCGGATACTGGATTTCCATTCACCTCCTCCTCAACAAGAAAATACGATATACGTGCATTCTGGCCCTTGTCCGAATCAGTAGCACGGATCTGCAAAAGAGCAATTCCTGGATAATTATTTTCCATTACCTGAGCGCTGTAACCTCTTTGACTAAAAACCGGAGCGTTGTCATTAATGTCGCTAACTTCTAAAACGACAGATTTACTGCTCGATAAGGCTGGGAAGCCCTCATCAGTGGCAGTCAGAGTAATGTTGTACGTGGGAAGTTTCTCTCGGTCGAGATTCTGCTCAGTTATTAATGCATAATAGTTTCTGAGAGAAGATTTAATTTTGAAAGGGAGATTTTCATCTATATTTAAATGCACCTGTCCATTTTTTCCAGAATCTTTATCCTGGACACTAATCAACGCCAAAACTGTGCCAGGGGGAGAATCTTCAGAAATCTTCCCTGAATATGAAGCCATTGTAATTACTGGACTGTTATCATTTACATCTACTATGTCGATCACTAACTTGCTGGCTCCGGCTACACCCCATGGATCTTTTGCTTGAAGGTTTATCTCGTAATTAGGAGACACCTCATAATCGATATCGCTGATGAGTTTAATCTCGCCCGTTTTAGAATTTATTTCAAAAGGACAAGATGAATCCTCTTCTAGGTGGGTGAAAGAGTATGAGACGTTACCATTATAACCTTGGTCAGCGTCTACCGCACTGACCGTGGCAATAATTGCGCCTCGTAAAGCACTTTCCAGGACAGAGGCTTTGTAAACGGACTGTGTAAACACGGGCGCGTTGTCGTTTGCATCCAACACAGATACATGTATCTTTACTGTTCCGGACCTCTGCGGTTCCCCACCATCAACAGCCGTTAATATGAGCGTGTGCTTGCTTTGTTTCTCGCGGTCTAAACCACTCTGAAGCACCATTTCAGCATATTTACTTCCGTCTGCTCGAGTATGTTGTTTGAGAACAAAATGTTCATTTTCTTTTAAAAAATAACTCTGCAGTGAGTTTATTCCTACGTCAGGATCAGCTGCACTATCAAGCAAAAAGACAGTCCCAGTGGGCGTCGATTCGCTAATTTCCAAATTAATTTCCTTTTTGGGGAAAGCGGGAGCATGATCATTTATATCTTGTATTTCGATTATAATGGAAAACAATTCGAGTGGATTTTCTAGGACAATTTCTAGACTAAAGCTGCATGGAGATTTCTTAGCGCATATTTTTTCTCTGTCAGTTCTTTCATTGACAACGATATGTCCTTTGTTCTGGTTCAGCGCGACATATTGGTTATCATCGTCTATAACCAGTCGAGCCCGACCAGATACCAACCGTCTGACATCCAAGCCCAGGTCTTTTCCAATGTCTCCGACCAAGAGTCCTTTCCTCATCTCCTCTGGTACAGAATAGCGGATTTGAGCACTGACAGTAGCAGCCACACAGAAAAGAAAAATGGAGATGTTCCAGTCACGCAGGACACCTTTGCGCTTCATATCAATTTCTTCTCAACAAGGTCCAAAACAATATAGTTCCTCGTATCGGAGTTCGTCTTTCTTGCGCCAACTGTATACGATATAGGTTTTGTAATTTGTATAGTCTCCTTTTAAATCCATGCAAAGCCACTAAACCTTTAATGGACCATCCCCTATTTCCTTTAAAGACGGGTGGTGACTGTGTGTCTCTGATACGCATTACACAAGACTGCTTAGGCAACAGCACCACCAACAGTAATGAAGTTAAACGCCATCATGAGCGCTAATGTTCCACAGTCTTCCACGGTTTTACGTGACTATTGCATCCAAATTTATGAGATGGGCCTAAATAAATTTAAAAAAAAAATAAAATAAAAAAAATAAATATTTTTTTTTTTTTCGCAGAACAGGGGATTAATATAATGCCTGTTTCATTTCCCTCTCTGTTTACAGGTCAGCTTATAACCATTTAACCATACCTAGGTCAGTTTTTGGCTGTGAAGGGAGCACTATGCTTTCTTGTACAATATAACCACTTCATCAAATCAAAATGGAAAGAGATTGAGTGAATCCATTTAACCATCAGTATTTTGAGAATAAACTGTGGATGGACATGCAAATGGTGAGTAAAACAGTACTGAGCTGCATGTCTGCAGCCTGTCAGGCATGGCTATATAGAGAGGCAAATAAAAACAGGTATACATAGAGATGTGGATAGATAGCTATACAGATAGATCATCCGATCTAATCTGATGAGTCCAGTGACCTACATTTGAGCAGTGGAATCAACACTGAAACTACTGCAACACTCATCGAGGATCATGACAAAATAATGACAAATTTCAAAGTAGTCTGTTTCTGTTTTGTGAAGCTAATATATATGCACAGGAAAGGCATGGCTATAGTTACTGGATCATGATACTGTCTTGCATGTTTCCCTGCTCGCAAAAATATTTTGTGCACCTTGATTGTGCATTATTTAGGCAAAGACTCTACAACAGCAGCCAGGATGATTAATATTCATGTAGCATAAAGCCTAGGGTAGAACTACATAGCACAGACAAATTAGAGCAATGTTGCTGCCTGTGTTAGAGAACTGAAATTTCAGTCCTGCACCAATATGAATTTCAATGTAGCATTTAGGAGGATATGCGTTTTATAAACACTCATAACATAGTGTCAATGTAGATTGTGTGTTGCTGTGAAATACAGTAAAGGAAAGTATATGTTTCATATTGACTGTGGAAGTGAATTTCATTGATAAGGATGTAAAATTAACAGAGCAGTCCATGAGAGGAGATTTTTAGAAAAAGGAAAATGAAAATTATCTTACCTATTACATTGGAATGGAAGATTCATCCAGGACGTGCAACAAGAAAAGAAACAAGAAAAAAGATTACAGTTAGTATGTATCCTAATTAGAGAAAAATAAATATGATCTTGCCATAGTATTTTATGTTCATTGGCCTTGAACATTGATAGTGCAATAATGAATAATACAGTTGTGACATATTACTGCATAACAGCACTAGAAAGTTCAAAAAAGGAAAAACAAATACATGTATTCAAATGTCTGCATCAGCGTAGAAGCCCAAAGTTATCAGTTGCATTAAACACCCAGTTTCTTGACTTATTATTTTTTTTAAAAAGACTACATTGGTGGTTTTGGTTAAAAAAAAAGAAAAGAAAAAGAAAAGCCAAAGCTTTAACCTGAGGTCCACTTTGACCCTTGCTCACTCCAGAAGCTGGTAAATCAAAAGTGGAGCCACGCTTTAATCTTTTGAGTCTTACAAAGCTAACTTTTACTCAGTCCTCTTGTACCAGGCATTTCAGGTTTAATAGTCTAGTGTCTGAGCATTTAATTGCACTAATTGCCCCTGAACATATTTAGAGTGCTCATAATCAACCTGTGAAACCACTTTTTTAAAATTTAGTGACAATTTATCACATAAAAAAAACCCCAAAGAATTCTGTGCACAGTCTGTATTTTTGTGACAGCATGGAGGAACATTTAAAAAGCTTGTGAAAAAAGAACACTGATGTCCCCTCTGCACAAAATGATTCTGCAATGCAAAGCAATGCAAAACAAAATTACCTTCAGTATTCAGAACAACAGCACCTTCATGGAGCTTGTATTATTTAAAATCAGCCATCATGTTAACCAGAAATCCTTTCCTATCTTACTCCAGGACTGGCAGTCTCACTGCTTCAAACAGTGTTCTTGTGACCTAGATAGAATTTTAAAAAATGCACCGCACTTTCCTCCACTCCTAACACAGCTGAAGTTAGGGATACAAATGGGCCTGGAGCAATAACAGAAACACACATGAATTCATAAGCAAATGCTTTTCATGACAAAACCTCTTTGCTTCATCACCATGACAGTCAGCTGCATGCAGGAATAGGCACGCTGAGGCAACTTATGCGACACAGAAACACATGCACACACTTTACAGTTTAACTCTTGTGTAAGGCTTTAACCAGTGATCTGAGTAAAGCTTACAGTTAAGCATTTAAATGCATAAATACTAAGTTTTTCATGTAAGAATCAAAGCGATTTGCATTTAGACTTGTGTGCTTACTGTTGTATTTCTTAAAATCAGTGTTAAATGGGCCTAAGTAGGGTCTATCAAAGGCAAAAGGGGTGAAATGGGGGGGGGGGGGGGCACCAATAGCACAACTTTGTTTCTTTTTATTGTTTTCAGCAATGGCCACACTGTGTAAGAGTTCAGACTGATTTTTTATGAAAGGTATAAATTGGTAGTCTGTATTGTTTACACTGAAGCACTAAAATGATGACGCGATGATGTTAACAGCTTTTAATGGAACATCATTCACAATGGGAAATAAGATTGCCTTGCAATAAAGGCAAGTAAACTCCCACAAGATGTCACTGCTAATTTTAAAAGATTTCTTTCTTTGAAAATGTCCTTTCTTTAAAAACAAACACAAAAACAAAAAAACTATGACTGCTGAGTGTGTGCAGGTAAACACTCCCTTTCATTTAGTGAAGCAAATTTAAAAAATAAACAAGGGTTACTTGAAGGCAAAACATAAGGAGGTTCAAAACAGCAGCAAGCTATTCAAAATTTCACATTTTCAACTATGCAACTATTTTCAACTTGTGACCCACAGAGGACAACTTTTACTTTTCTTGTTATTATAACCTCACTTGTGAACACTAGCCAGGAACTGCTTTAAAGCTTTGCTCATGCCCTTGACATGTTCATGTGGAAAAAAGTAGCTGAAGGAAAAGTTGAAGACCAGCATTTCTGAAAGTTTATTTTTCATCAAATGCACACAATTAGTTCACATATAGTTCAATAAATTTTAAGTAGTGGAAAGCTTTTATTTTGTCTCTGTTATAATAATTTTGTGAAAAAACATGTTAAAAAAATTAAATAACAGGCTCGATAGGCTCGAGCCCCGAAACCCTGTGTTGGATACTGTAAGTGGTTAAACACAATAGACAGATGAACTGATGATGAAAACAATGTCAAAAGTTGGCTACAGTGAAAAATAATGAGAAAAAAAATATGTTAAATGTGGAAAATTAAAACAGTAGATTTTTTTTATTCAGCCATAAACTAATATAGCACAGACAAAGCAAAAGACATATCCTTAAGACTACAGCTACTTGACTATATCTTTCAGAAGATCTGGTGATGAATGGGGAAGCCATAAAGGTCTGCCCATTTTGAATGCAGAAAAGGAGGCATCTCAACGAATGTATTTAATCAGTTATATATGTTCTTCCATATTGAAAGATCGATATTTGTTGGCGCTTTTAAGGGAAAGAAATATTACTAATATTATGTTGTGTATGTTATGAACACAGATACGATAAAGAGCATCAAATATATAATTTTTTTATTAGATGAATAACAGAAAAAAATATATTGGGACAAAGAAAATAAAAACAAACTGACTAAACATGCAACTTGCACAAGTAAAACATATAAAGATACAATAAATACTTTAGTTATACTTGTGTGATACAACAACTAATAATATGTCAAAGAATCACTATCTACAAGTTTTAAACTGCCACATGTGTCCAAGATCTGTGGTGGTGAAGTTGAGGTCATATACAAAAGACAACATATTCATGCACAAATACATCACGTATAAGAAAAAAATATATTTTAGAGCTACTGGACTGCGGAGAATCATTGTGTGTACATTTTCAGTAATTATATAGAACCATGAGAAAAAAGAACAATTACAACATATTTGTGATAAGGTCCATCTCAAATTCACCGTTCATATTTGACAACATATTATGGCAGACTCTTATCTGATTACATAACAGGGATGCGGTGCACCTGCCTTCACCTTCAGAGTGGCCCTGTCTGCACTGAGGCGCCTCAGTGTGTTTTTCTGATACGCTGCACTTCTTTTCTTAAGTGTGTCGGTGTCTGTATTTGTTCCGAAACGAAAATCGCCTCTCCACGACCCGGTGGTCATAAATGAATCATATCGCTCATCATTCAGCAAAGTGCCGCAACGGCTAAAATCTGTAAAACTAGGGGGACAATAGGTCGTGGGGAAAACAGGGAGGCTTCCTGTTGTTGAACGGTAAACATAGCCACGCCGGCAGAGCTTAAAATAAAACACTCCGCTGATTAGAAGGATGAGCAGAGAAGACACGGTTGATAGAGCAATGATCAAATAGAGCGTTAAGTTATCGCTCTCCTGTGATTCATCTGCAAATTCAAAAAGTTCGCTTAAAACAGGGAGCCCGTCACCAAGCATTATGCTGACTGTCGCAGTGGCAGAGAGAGATTCGGGCCCGTTATCCGTTACTACAACAACAAGAGTTTGTCTTGGTTCATCGTCCTCAATAAATGTTCGCGTGGTTCTGATTTCTCCTGTATGCAGATCTACCATAAACAAGTTAGGCCTTGTTTCTTTGATTATTCTGTAGGAAAGCCAGGCGTTATGACCTGAGTCAGCGTCCACAGCTACCACCTTAGTAACCAGGTAGCCTCTAGGCGCTTCAGCTGGTACCATATCTTCAGCAATGTAACCGCTACTTTGAACCGGATATAAGACCACAGGTGCATTGTCATTTTGGTCCTTAATAAACACGTTTATAGTGCAGGTGGTAGAAAGTGAAGGGCCGCCCCCGTCTCTAGCGGTCACTTTGATTTGGAAATAAACTGATTGCTCGTAATCAAAGAGGCGTGATGTAAAGAGCTCTCCTGTATCTGAGTTGATGGTTAAGAAAGATGACACATCTGAGTTTGTGTCCTTTGATATTTGGTATTGAATTTTAGCGTAAGATCCATCGTCGGTGTCTTCTGCTTTGACTTTAATGACAAAAGTGCCAACAGGTTGGTTTTCCAATATGTTGGCATTGTACTCGCTTTGCATAAAAGTCGGGGGATTATCATTTACGTCCCTAATCACGATCGGTATAACTTTTGCACTAGTAAGTGGGGGAGAGCCCGCATCAGTGGCAGTAACTGTGAGGTTATACTCTGGTTGTGCTTCTCTATCTAGCATTTCGTTAGTCACCAGCATGTAATAGTTTTTTACCTCCGATACTAATTTAAAAGGAACATTGTCTGAAATTACACAAGTGACTCGCCCACTGCTCCCAGTGTCCAAGTCGTATATATTAATCAGAGCAACCATAGTCCCTGGTTTAGAGTCTTCAGCTACGTTAGCAGAGGCCGACTTTATTTCTATAACGGGCTTATTGTCGTTCACGTCAATCACATCAATTATAAGTTTACAGTGTGAGGCCTGACCACCCCCATCTTTAGCCTGAACATCGAGCTCGTGTGAGCTAGCCTCTTCATAGTCGATTATACCTGACACACGAACTTCTCCACTTAGACGGTCAATTTCAATAACCCCTCCCAACTTGTCAGATAGATGACTGAAGGAATATGTTATCTCCCCATACACCCCCTCGTCTAGGTCCATGGCATCCAGTGTTGTTATGACAGTCCCGATGGCTGAATTCTCTGGCACAGAGGCTTTGTAGACTCGCTCGCTAAAAACTGGGACATTATCATTGGCGTCCAAAACACGAATGTGGATAGAAGCAGTTCCTGATCTAGCCGGATTTCCCCCATCAATTCCATTGATTTTCAGTACATATTCAGCTTGTGCCTCCCGGTCCAATACCTTTTTAAGAACTAGCTCAGGATAAGCATTTCCATTCATTTGGTTACTCATTTCCAGTGCAAAATTTTCATTCTGGCTCAGTGTATATTCACGGACAGAGTTCGTGCCCAGATCGGGGTCATGCGCGCTCTCTAAGGGAAAGCGCCTCCCCAGAACTGTGGATTCGACTAAATCCAGTTTTATCTTCACAGTAGGGAATACTGGACTGTTGTCATTTATGTCTGTAATATCCAAAACTATGCTGAATGCTTGAAGAGGATCTTCAAGTAAAAGCTGATACTGTAGAATGCAGACAGTGGCTTGCGCGCAGAGCTCCTCTCGATCTATCCGTTGGCTGATCAAAAGACTGCCTGACGCAGTGTTCAGTTCACACAGCTTGCTTGTTCCTTCTGCAACAACACGGGCTCGGCGAGCATCCAGATCCCTCACCTCCAGTCTCAGATCCCGCGCAACGTTCCCGATCACCGAGCCTATCTGCATCTCTTCTGGAAGAACATAACGGACTTCTCCAAACGAAGCTCCAAAAAGGAGGCTAAAAAATGAAAAATGCAGCCACCACTTTAAGTTTAATCGATGCATTATCAATAAACTTTCTTTCAGAAATGGATGCACTGTCGACATTATAGCTAAATTGTTAACATACATCCAACTACAGAACTGAAAATGCAGCTGTAATCCTACGATTCCCTGCTTCTGTGGCTGAGTTAATCATGCTCTATTAAGAAAGCTGTCAGCTCGGATTCCTCTCTCTCTCTCTCTAACCTTTTTTCATCTCTCTCCCTCTCTCTCTAACTCCCTCACTCAAAAAGTCCCACATACAGCCTCTCTCCTTCTCTCCCCTCATACACACACGTTATAAAAAGAAATCCGCATGCAAACACAGCCCTCGGCCCTAACCCAATACTCCAGTTCCACTGACACAGATAGAGTGAGACACGAGCATCAATGAGTCAGACTTTATAAAAGAGCGTCACCAAGAGACTGAGAGAATAACTACAGCTGTTTTTAATATCACCTTGTACCAAGTGGTCAAAGTAAGTTCAGAGGCAGGCAACTTAACGTTAAAAAAAAAAAAACTAAAGCAAAATTGATAAACACAATCATTATGATAAAAGCAACATTTGTATAATTAATGCAGTCCTGTATGTTATCCGGGGATCTCGTGTGGTCCCTGCTCATTAGGAAATTACTCCCTGTTTCACAGAGCAAGTAGTTGTAACCTACAACCACTGTATTTGTTCTCTGCACATTAACCATGCTCTTGTTCTCACAGGAGTGATTTGTGCACAAAATGTCATCAGAGGTAAATCATGCAGCCTTACACAAACTCTAAGTTATAAATGGAGAGAAGAAGGTATTGATGATGTGTCACACTGTAAGCAATACTTGGTTCAAGTTAATCCCTCTAGTGGCTACAGAGAAATCTACATCCAAATAACTAACACAAGAAAACTTTCTTTCCACAAGTGATGTCACGCAGACACAGTTAAATCAGCCAAACTACTCTAGTTCCTCTTGCTTAAAAAGCACCCCAGTCCAATAACAATAAGCATGGCAATATTTTTTTTTACAGCGCACATAATATGTTCATTTATAAAAGAGTGCAATCATTTATTTATTTAAAGCTGGAAAAGAATCATACCTCACAAAAACTAATGATTTGGAAAATAATAATAAAAATAATAAAGCCGCAAGCGGCAACAATAGGCCCTCGCCCCAGTGCTGGTGCCAGTTTGAACCCATCTTTCCCAGCCGTGCCAGCTTTAGGGATTTTTCTACCTGCCGCATGTAAAATATTGCAGTTGAATTGGCTAACAAGATGAAAAAGATGGCACGTTTGTGGTGTCGCCATGGCAACGTCTTACATTTCACACAGTTTTGGTCCCAAGGTTTTTTGTTCACGTTGATGTGAAGAATGTTTGTCCAAAATTTGATGCATTTCTGAGAAATGAAAGGGTAAGTTTTCAATTGCAGAAATGTCAAATACTGTCAATTTTTTTCCCATAGGAATAAAATGGGGCACTTTTGTAATTGTCATAGGAGCAGTGTGCAAAATATGATATGGCTATGATTGACTTTTTTGATCAAGATGACATAGAGAATCTTTTTTACCAAATTTCATGCATTTTGGAGAAGAATGGTGTCAAGAATGTTAACACCAATTGTCATGCCTTTCAGGGAAACTACATTTTTGGACCCCTATTCAAATTTTTGTTTGCTTCTTTCCGGGGGCGCTATTGCCTTGTTTTCCTATTTGTGGGTTCAGGCTGGTTCAGTACATGAGTGATAAAATTTTGAGGCTGATCGAATTAAAATTGTGCGAACAATTGCAAAAAAGAAATTTGCTACAAAGGTGAATTTCATGGTGTTGTCATGGCAGCACCGTTAAATATTGTATAAAATTCCCGAATAACTTTTGATGCCCCACTTGTCCAGATGATCCTGAGCAATTTTGTGTCGGTAGCTTAAATGCTTAAAAGTTGTCAGTTCGTTCAAATGTAAGGTGTGAAAAAAAGCAGACTCAGCAAAGGTCAAAGTTCAATCCAAGATGGCAGACTTCCTGTTTGTCAGACGGCAAATCTACAATGGAATTTTTTGGTCGTCTTCACATGGTCTCTCTGTGACCCGAATTTTGTGGTTCTACGACAAGTTAAATTTTAGTCCCTCCCATAGGAATGCAAAATTAGAGGGGGCAGGGCTTAACCACTTTTTTTAGTTTTTTAATGACACCAATAAAAAACAAAATGCTTTACCAGACCTGGCTTGCATGCAAAAATTGGTGACTTTTTGTATATGTTCAGGGTCAAATTAGTGATCATTGAAACTATAAGAATAATAATCATATTAAAGAGGCGTTCAAGGCCCTCGCCACCTGAGCCCCCGCCGCCTGCGAGACCCCGGAAACCCCCAGCGAGCCACCTGTGTGCTGTTTCTACTGCCGAATGTAATCCCGTGATTTAGAGCAATTATTGTACCTGTTTCCACTAGGTGGCGCTGCAACTGGCATTCAATGTGAAATGGATGTCTTCAGGTGTGGGTCCTTATCATAATTTTGAAGCTTGGTGATGATTGCACACCGAGTGTTTGAATTAGAGCATGTTCCTTGTTCCACTAGGGGCGCTAGATATGCATTCCATAATGTCATATAGATGAGTTCAGGGCTGAGTCCTTATCACACTTGTGAAATTTGGTGCAGACTGGACAATGACTGTGTGAATTACAGTAACTTCTTTGTTCCACTAGGCACACTAGACTAGCATTCAATAATGCCACGTGGATGTGTTCAGGGCTGGGTCCTTATCATACGTGTGAAGTTTGAAGGTAATCAGACAAAGTACACGACGATGAGAGGCAAACGACATGTCATGGCGAAGGACCGAAGCTCGCCATTGCGCCAGGGCCAAGCCCCTCTCCCCTTTTCCATTGAAAACCAATGGTGAATTGGAGGTGTGGTCATGGGGGCGATGTGCAAAATGGTACTGAATGTGTACACCAAAAGTCTATGAGTAACTAAAGTTTTTGAGAGCCATGTAAATTTTAGTTTTTTCTGTAGGTAGCGTTATTGCAGGAATTGCAATTGTTTCTCCATTTATGGATTCAGGGTGGGGCTGTACATAAGTTATTAAAGTTTGGGAGTCAAACCTTAATAACTTTAATAACTTTTTCGATCTTCGGACAAGCGATTACAATAGGCTCCTTGTGGATGCATTCGGGAGGCTCGGGAATAATAATAATAATAATAATAATAATAATAATAATAATAATAATAATAATAATAATAATAATAATAATAATAATAATAATAATAATAATGAAGAATAAAAATAA
>VUQK01010582.1:13203-32923 GCA_015106715.1 Bujurquina vittata | reverse complement strand
GGGATCTGGCGTGAGGTTTCACTAGCGGTTGCGTTCTTTGTGCTTCTCGGCGTGCGCTTCTTGTGGGACGAGTAGGAGCAGAGGTCAGAAGGAGCAACAGGAAGCCTACTAAAACTTTTAGATGATCGACAGTGCGTAGTGTAGTTCGGCCGCTGGCCCAGGATAAAGTGGGATTTTTTTCGCCGGATGAGAGCCACCGGGGGACCCGAGCGCTGGGGGTATCCAGGGTGCCGGTGGTAGTGCGCACCCACCGGGAGCAGCGGTGGGCGGCAGGCGGACGTGCTCAGGGCGCGTTCCACCCCTCCTCATGACAAAGCGGGTGATCCGACCGATGAGCAACTCGGGAGCAAGTTTCCCCCGGGATTCAAAATGATCACATCGTTTTTCCCTTTGAAGAAACTGCGGCGAAATGTCAAATGTCTCCTGTTTTGGGCAATCCTACTGGTGGGGTTGGTGGCAGTATACCAAGAGATGCTTGGTGGAAAAGCCTGGAGCAGTAATACTGGTAAGTTTGTGGTTACCAGTCCGCACAGCGTTACTCAAAGAGTGTCACTGAAACTTTTGCTGATGTAATGCGTCATTAGGAATGAGTTTCTGTTTATCATAATTACGTAGTAGCAGTGGAAACTCAGCATGTGGGAGGAAAAAGAAATAAAACTGGACAAAAATGGGTTGCAGGTAATCTTTTTTACAAGAAAGCGCGCACACTGTAACGCATGTAAGCATGCACAATATGGCATTACTTTGCATATTTGTCACATGTAAACACATACCCGTGACACTGTTTTGAAGCTGTGCCCTTACTGTGGTGTTGAACTGAAAAATATAGTCATCATTTACAAATACAGGAAACATACTTTGAATAGCATTTTTCTGCTCAGTTCATTTTAGAAATGAATCATTTCTTCTGCTCCAGCGCCTAAAACAACGTCTAACCTGTTTGGTGACACTAAACACATAAACCTAAATAGGTCAGGTGCTGTTTATTTGCAATAAAGATTTTATTGCAAATGCAAGCATTTTAGAGGTTTTCTATTTTCTGTTCATTTAGTGTTTTTATAATATATCTTAGATCAGCTTTAGCTTTAATGATGTTGGATGCATTTGCTCCTGAAACATGAGTTTGGAGCAGGTGAAACAACAGGTTGATTTAGGGAAAGAAAGACAGTAAGAAGGGGGTTGGGTGGGTCAGGAGGTCAGGTTGTAGGTTTACATGCAGAAGGAAATCTAGTCTCACACTTGCTAACCAGACTTCCGTCTCTCTACTGTGAGCACAGCAGAATCAAAGAGATCAAAAGAAGAAATAGTGAGAGAACAGAACCATATGAGACACTCAGTTTTGTGCATAGCCTCAGCATGTAAACACATGCCTGGGTCTACATTACAGGGCTCGTCTATATGTACACACATTCTTGGGCTGAAGCCCTCCAGCCACAGTGGGACTTCACTTGCGAGGAGGACTCCCTGGAGCTCTCCGAGCAGAGCTGCATTGAAATCAAACATTGCTAAATGATTGACAAGTTCGGTTAAACACATGATTTCACTTTCAGGTGTTTATAGCGAAAGACATTTATTTAATATGAAAGCTAGCTCTGTGTCGCGGTTGTTTTGATTTTGCACAGTTCACAAGACAGACCAAGCTTGTTTATAGCTTTATTATTATAGCGTGCATTTGCATTGCCTCAATTGAAAAAAGGCGTCATGGCTCACATAAAAACTGTCACACACACACATACATAATTCAAGTGAGCCAATTAAATGATAATCAGAGGAAGAGCCGAAGATAAAAATTTGCAGTTTTTTAAGAGTTTTTAAAGCCCTGTGTTGAAATCCAAAACGCACTATGGGGAGTTTGTGCCTACTGTTTATGCCGTGTGGCTCCAATTGCAGAGAGTGCATGTTGAGTGATTTGTATGGCTTGCCAGCAGCTTGGATTACTCTTTTGCACCTATGTGGTAACGTCTTCTTTATGTGGCAATCACTGAGGTTCAGGTTTTACTTTTATAGAGACAGGTAAGCTCTGTGGATCAGAGCAGCGTATTAAATTTTTTTTATGGCTGGTCATTTGGTCACAGATACACTTGGCATTGAGAACTACTTGTCATAAGTGCATTGTCTTTTCACCCTTTTACTACTCACCCACAAGTCTTTTTCTCCTACTGAGAAAGTTCCTCCTCACCCAGGTCCAGCTTTATTTCTTACATTTTAAGGAATGTGTGTCTGATCTGATCTCCCTCTTCTCATCCATCACCACTGCATTCATAAAATTTGTGTTGTGTGTTTTTTGTGTAGCGATTACCTTGGTGGAGAAATAAACATCAAGGAGAATTTAAGGAAGTACATTACTCAGTGTCATCAGAAAACTACACTATAAAGCGCCCGAGAGAGGTTAATATAAAACTAAAGGATACAATCCCGTTTAGTATTTTTCCTGTCCATCAGGTCACTAACACCTTCCGAATATTAAGACGGGCAACACAGTCTGCTACAGGAGCACTTAAGGACTTGATATTTTAAGGGATGGACTCCTTTTATTAGCTCATATGGGCATTACAGCTAACAACGTAGATTATGTTTGCTGCAGTGCACCAGTTAATAAGTGTCCCACTGGAATAAACATTGCCATTGTGTGCATGACTAATATGTGGTGATTCTCTGCATTGTGCACTTGTTCTACATTTTTAAGAATCATTTGATAAAAGCCCAGAAGTTTAAAATATAAAAATTTTAAATATATTAAATTTTAAATTAAAAAATTTAATTAAAAGGACGCTTGAAGAGCAGAGGTCTCAGTTAAGGCCTCTAGTCCAACATTGCGTGATATGTCTGCAAGCAAAAGCAAACAATCCAAAAAACAAAATTGCATTTTTTGCACAAAAAGCAGGAGTACAAAGTGTGGCTAAGACATGACCCCACATCCATTTTGGCAGCTTTATTGTTTCGCAAAACTGCACTACAAAAATCCTTCTTATAACTTTTGTGAGATTTAATCATTTGTGCCAATTTTGAGGAAGCCCAGAGAAATGTTATCTAAAAAAAAAAAAAAATTCAAGATGTCAGAAACTGCCTTAATTGATTCAGCTTGATCAAAGGAATTCAGTGTTATCTCCTCTGTCAAAATTGGGCATGTCATTCAAAATTCTGAGGCTTAAATACACCACCAACTTCAGCCCATTGTCTTCTCCATTAATTTTCACATTTAAAACATAACATCTTTTGAGGTAAATACACTATTAGGACAAAAATGCTCAGCCGCCTACACATTACACCCACAAGAGCTGCTCGGTCATGGAAACCCCATGAAGCTCTCAGCACAGTTTTTTGTTTTGTTTGTTTTTTTGCTGATGTTCATGCCTGAGGAGCTTTGAAACTCTGCAGTCACTGAGTCAGAAGAGCATCGGTGGCTTTTCTGCACTATGCACCTCAGCACTCTGCGACCGCGCTCTGTACATTTACGTGGTCTGGCATTTACTGGCTGGGCTGCTGTGGTTCCTAAACACCTACACTTTGCATTAATACAACTTCAGCTACAGTGGTGGACTCACACAACTAATCATTTCTAATCTCTGACTCTCTTCCAAAGCACGCCTTTTGTCCCGTCTCCATCCCCTCCCTCTTAAAGACATTTTTTTCTTCCCACTGTTGCCAAGTGTATGCTCACAGGCAGTTGTTTGATTGTTGGGGTTTTCTCTGTGCTTTTGTGGGGTCTTTACCTTACAATGTAAAGCACCTTGAGTGACTGTTGTGATTTGACGCGATATAAATAAAACCGATTGAATCGAAATTACAGGAGCGCACTTGAATTCGTGGAGCTCTTTAGACCGAACTATTGTTTCACAAAGGTTTCTAAAGAAAAAAGGTGTGGCACCAAGTTTTTGTCTGTATAGTGTATGTTTAATGATTTGTGATTCCTTCGTGAAACTCTCCCAGGCTTTCCTCGCAGCCACCTGGGGGGTGGTTTACAGCAAGTGGACTGCACACCAAGCTTGTTTGAGATGAGGTGATAGATTGGGCCCGTTGGGTACTTTGCTGTGCTTCACAGAAACTCTTTGGCTGCTTTGTCTTCCTGAGTAAATATTTTCATATAATCTGCATGCAGTGCTTCTGTCACCAAGCAAAACATCTAATATGAAAAGCTGCTTGTTTCACTAAATGCCAAACCATAGCAGCTGTGTCACCAGTTTTTTTTGGTGTCCAGTTTTCTTGTTGTTTTTTTTTGTTCAACAGACTGCAGAACATATTCTCACAGCCCTGCTCGTTTGTTTGTGAACTATAAGCAGTCTGCCCTGTTTTTTGAGGCTTACCAGTGGTTAGTCTCTTGTGGTGAGTTGTTTGAGGTTTCAGTATTGAAGCTTTCATTTTGAACACAAAGAGATGTACGTCTACATCCACGACTCGTTTTTTGGGGGGGGTTTTTTGCCTTCACTTTGCAAAAAATCAACAGTCACCCATTTACCTCTCATTTTGAGAGACACCTCGACTTTATTTAAAATGTAGAAGAGACATTTGAAAACTCTTTTCTTTCCTGTCATGTATGGAAGCAGAAAACCAGTGAAACCCTGCTGTGATGTTTTTATCACCTGAAATGTCAGCTGCAACGCTGAATTTCCCAAAACTTTGCACAAAAAGTGACAGGAAAGGGTTAGTAGGAAGAGCGGATGAGTCCACATGGGGATGAAAAATACTCCTCTCTTGCTTTCCTCATTCACCGCTCTAGAATTACTTGTGCTGCTAAAATTGGCGACCATGTCTCAAGGATGTGTGTTTGCAGATCTCCACCCTGGTGATAATGACAGACCATCACAGGCATCACAGCCATAACCCTAGTTCACTGCTGACACCACATGCTCTTAAAAAAACACACACACAAACTGAGGTCCTGTTTTAAAATACACATTACCCTGTAATTTGAAAGACGATGGAAGAAGTTAGAAGGAATATTGTTTCAATATTTTGTTTTGACCAGATTTGAATATATTTTGATGAATGTGGAAGGAGCAAATCACAATCAAGATCATGTGATTGTTTTGCCACTTT
Organism: Bujurquina vittata; assembly: GCA_015106715.1. Lineage (NCBI taxonomy): Eukaryota > Metazoa > Chordata > Actinopteri > Cichliformes > Cichlidae > Bujurquina > Bujurquina vittata. Next base: position 27,886 of record VUQK01010582.1, on the reverse strand, counting down.
ATTCCAAGTTGCCTGTATTTCCCCATTTGCCCTGCACAGCTCTGACTGTTTTCGCCTATTTTCTCAGATGTAATTTCTGAAGCTGACCGCATCAGCTGGAAGAAAATCACATATGAAGAAAGGGTAAGTATAGTGATGGTGATGGGAGGCTGTGTGCTTTTGCACAAAGAGAAAGCTAAAGTTAAACCAAGTTTAATATTTGTTTTTACAGGCGAGAAAGGGCCATCAGCAAGACACTGCCAGTGATACCACTGCTTGGGCTTCCATTTATGCTCCACAACCCTGGAAACCAGAGGTGTGTGCACACAGTGTCAGTCCATACTGATATATCCAGTGTTACCGCTTTTAAACTCTGAATAACCTGCCTGGGCCTGCCCAGTGGTCTCCACCCTCAGTAAATTTTCCTCTGTTTCTAGTGTGTTTCCAGCATCAGATTCCACTTCGGAAGCTTCGCTGCTCTGTGTTACTGTTCCTCATAGTTCATATCAGGTGGAACCTGTTGCTGTTGACAGTTTTTGTTTTTTTTAAATGTTCCACATATGGAAGTGGAACCTGTTACTGTTTTGAGCAGTGTTGTCTAACTCAACATCAGCATTGCACGATTAAACAGACTGACCTGGCCAAGAGCACAACAGCGATTGCAACTATTATATGCATAACCAGTAACACAAATGCAACTGTACGAGCACAGCTTCCAAATCACATACAAGGACATAGCAGGAACAAATAAGGGGTGGCTTCAAACAAATTTCAGTGCATTCACATTGACCAAGGATGCATTTTTCTTCTTTAATATCAACTTAATGTTCACCTACTCACCTTTTTTGACAGTTTCAGGTCCTTCTGTTGATTATTACAGTAAGCGCTACAACATTTTACATTAAGTTACAATTATTCTTGTTGTTTGGAAGGTTCTTAAATGTTTATGTTCAGCTGTCCAGTTGATGTCTCAGAAAACTAAGGAAGCTCAAAACCTCAATAATAAAGATCCAAATTTAGCAGGCAATTATTGAAAAATACAGTGGGTAAGTTTTAGCAGGAGCAAAACATTGAGCTTTATAGCAATGGAGCACCTTAAACTCACAGTCACGCAGCCTTTGATCGCGGACAAGAATCTACAGTCTTTTGTGTGAACTTTGCAGCTCCAGTCATGCTAACTTTTAACTAACTATCTTGACTGCTATCGAAATCTGATGAGCTCCCTGGTTACATTCAGCTCCAGTCTGCAGTGTTCTATCCCTGTGCTGCAATCAACATACACAGACACACACACACACACACACGCACGCAGAGAGATCAGATAACACACCCTCTTTGGCAGTTATCACAGAGGTTTATGTTTACAGGACATCTGTGCATCTACTGAAACCCAACTGCTTCTTCACTGAAGTGTTCATGTTCCAGTGTTTCTTATTGACTTTCACTGACCTGATTTAAAGTGCAAAAGAGAAAACTAACTTTTATTGTTGCTCCAATTTCTGTGCTTGTGCCTGTAAATAAAGCAGACTTATATTTGTTCCTCCAGATTGCACAGCAAACATATTTCCTCATCTGAGGAAAAAAACAAAACTATCTGTTTGCTTCTACACTATTGAACTTAAAGGAGAAAATATGTTTTGTCATTTCTGTCATCTGAATCTCTGAATAACACATTTATAGCAGGAAGAAGTGTGGATTATTGTCAAGTGGTATCTACGGAAGTTTATTTAAGCTGAATTAAGTTTGCTAGAGACCAGATGGTTGATTGTCTAATTGCTGAATTGCTGTAGCACACCCACACACACAAGCACACACTTCTGTGTTAACATTATTGTCAGCTCTCTTGTGCCTCCCTACAGTATATGGGACAGGCCAATCTGCATGTGTTTGAGGACTGGTGTGGCAACTCTACGGCTGATCTTCGCAAAAACCTGCATTACCCGCTTTACCCCCATGTGAGTCAAAATGCCTAAAGTGAAGCGGAGCATTCACAAGACCACAAACAACATTTAAAAATGACAGAACAACACAATACACACATTCATTTGAATGGCTCATAGTGCATAATTGCAGATTAGGGTAATATTTAAAGTTAAGTATTTACGGGATTGTGCATTGTAGTAAAAAAAAGGGAGAGAGAAGTAGTTGTTCATTAATCTTGCTTAACTGATAATTTACATCTTTAGCCACTGTGGCCCTTGTGTGACCAAATATATGCAGAACAAATGACATTCCCACCTGGCTCAAATGTACCTAGAGGTAATTAGCAAATGTTAGGATGCTAACACACCATATATTATGTAAAGCGGCACAGGTGAGCTTGGTAGACATTATACCTGCTGTTAGCACTGATTCCTTTAGTCCTTGTGTCCCACTTTCTAACCATCAAATTGTGCTGGCTTAGCTTTTATATGTAAAAATATAAACATGCCCTGTTTTAACATGATGTCATATTCCCAGTAAAACATAATACATATATTTTTTTTTTCCTTTTAAGTTTTACATGTAGAATTACAGAAAAGTTAAGGTGTGAATAAATTAAGATACATTTTGTTTTGGATTTAAGGAATGGGTTTCTGAGTTGAGGCAGAAAATCTTTTAGTTTTTGCATCAGAGCACACCTTCACCACTGCATGACCCGGCAATATAACCCCCTGTTGCATGTAATGTCTCTATTCTGAATGGCGGCTGGGTGTGAAGGAAGTGCACTTGTGCAAACACACATACACATTTGTTTTTACTCAGTGGCGCATTCTACATCGTCATGCCAGATCCTCATGTTCCTGAGCTCAAGATGTAGGCTCACTTTGAGTTACTTTTCTGGCTGATTGTCTTTGTCTTTCATTACTCCTTTAGTCCCGGATCACGGTGAGGAAGCTTGCCGTCTCTCCTCAGTGGACCAACTATGGGCTCAGGATATTTGGTTATCTTCATCCATATGCTAATGGTACTTTTTCATTTACCGGTAGTTAATTTTCTGCACGTAGTCAATGCATGTTATACTGTACAGACTCATTCTGTCTCTTCATCACTTTGTCTGTTTTCTTCTCCTTTGTCTCAGGAGATTTTGTGTTTGCTGTGAGCTCTGATGATAACTCTGAATTCTGGCTCAGCACAGATGACTCTCCTCTTAATTTGCAGTTACGGGCATGGGTTGGCAAGGTATGAATTTTTTACCGTCTTCTCATGTGATGCAGGGTAACTTTCTCATACTAGTGTCTGTAACATTTCTTCGAATGTTTCATTTTAATTTCCTAGACAGGAAAAGAATGGTCTGCCCCGGGTGAGTTTGAGAAGTATGCCAGTCAGACCTCCATACCAGTTCGGTGAGCTGAAACCAACAATTGAGACCAACAATGGGCCTCATTCACAAACAGTGCATACAAACACATCTGTACCTATCCCCTGCATACAAACATTTCACACACAAATCTGTGTTTCATCGATTCTTTAGACGTGCACAGATCAAATGTACAAACAAATGGTGAAGTACTACTAATAATAATAACAACAGTAATAGCATAATGTAATTATTAGTAGTAGTATAGTTTATATATATATATATCTTGCATTTTTGGCCACATCGTCTTTTATGACAGTGGAGGAAGACAGGAAACGGGGGGAAGATCCAGGGGAAGACACGCAGGCAAATTGGCGACAGGCCGGGACTCGAACCTGCATCGCAACGCAGCATATGTATATGGTCGCCGGCTTTCACCACTCAGCCACCCAGGCGCCATATTTTTATTTTTTTAATAGAAAAATAAGATGTGCAACGTGGCTGCATGTGTTATTTCTTCAAATTATTTTGCAAAGGGTAAGAAAATTTCTTACCTGTGCTAGTGAATGAGGCCCAATGTGAGTGATGTAACATACTGCACTCTGTGTGTAGATAGGTGGCAAATTTCATTTACTTAAATTGGATGGTTTGAAATCTTACATTCACAGCCAACCCAACACCAACATTAGTCATGAGACATTAATATTAATCAGAGATAACCTGAGTAAATACAAAATACCGTTTTTAAATGATTACTTCAGTTGTCAAGGGACAAAAAGCTGTTCAAACCTACCTGGCCCGATGTGGAAAAAGTAATTGCCCTCTAAACTTAGTAAGTAAGTAGTAAAGGTTTAGCTAATCCTATAATTACAGCTTTAGATTTGCCTCAGGTGTTTGATTTGAATGGATTCACTAAGCAGAGCTAGTTTGGGACCAGTTTGCGTACAGGTGTATTTGTGCATATTAAATGAAGCATTAAAAAAATTTTCATTAAAAATCTTTCAAACTTACAACTTTGAGGGCAAAAATTAGGTTTTAGTTGTTTAGTCAATACCAGAATTAAAGACTGAAGCTCTCTAATATTGTAGCTTCAGCATCGATGCTAAGAGTTTGTGTTTGAACAAAGCGCCTGACGGTTTTTAACAGTTACAGCATTATTACTGGCATGCTAGAAGGCACACCCTTTCACACCCTGTGGGTATCAAACTAGGTGCTGGTTCAGGCATCTGTCTTTCATGTCTAGAGCATTTTAGTGAGTTGACAGAAACACAGCTATAGGAGAGAGGCCTTTACAGTCATGGTAAAAAAAGAAACACCCTCATAGTATCAGGGCAATTAAAAAAATTATCTTGTCCTTACCAGGTCATAAAATTAGTTAAATATCAGCTTGAGATGAATAACCACACATGACATAATACACGGTGTCATTATTTACTTAAGAAAAATTAATCCAAGGCTACAGTAAGATCGAAGTGTAAAAGTGAGCTACTTAAGACCGGCTTCAGGAAAGCACCTCTTTCTAAATATTAACAGCACTGAAATCATTGTAAGTATGAAAGGAGGGAAATTGCAAAGGATGAAAAAGTGCAGATTCCAGGTGACAGGGGCTACAACAGAGCAAGCACCGTGATAGCTGTGGAGGAACGCCTAAACGACTTACTGCCATCATCACATCTGATAGAGCTGTTCTGCATATCGTGTTTTTGGAACAGATGCCTGCTGAGGCAGAGGTATAATTTTGTTTGCTGGTGTTACTTAAAGTAATAGAGTCTAAACTTACGTACGTACACACCTTTTAATGATCTCATTTACAGTGAAGCAGACAGGACCGAGGAAAGCCATTTTTCTTGTGAGCAAACATTTTGGAACAGATTACCTCCACTGTGCTGCACAGATGAGCTTATGTGTTTGGGAACATGAGCAGATCCTTTCTTTCTCCAAACTTTAGCCTTTCCATCACCTTGGTAAAGGTTAATCTTTGCCTCATTAGTCCATAAAACTTTGTCTCAGAATGTCTGATGCTTGTCTCTGTATTTACTGAAAAATTCCAGCGCTGTCTTCGTGTTCTTCTTGTTAATTAGTGGTTTGCAATTTCTGATGAAACCTCTGCACTTTTTTGAAAGTCTTCTGCGAACAGTAGATTGAGATACCTTCACTCCTGCCCTCTGGAGTTTGGTGCTGATGTCACCAACAGCTGTTTTAGGGTTTTTCTTTACAGCACTTAGAATGTTTGTCATCAACTGCTGTTGTTTTCCCGTGACAGCGATCACTTTAGTACACCAGTGACCACTTTGTTCTTCAGGACATTCCGAACGGTTGTACTGGCTATGGCCGATGTTTGTGCAATGCTCTGATTGGTTTTCCATCTTCTCTCAGTTTCACAATTGCTTGTTTTTCACCATAGACAGCTCTCCTTGGTTTTCATTTTCCTTACCCCTCTAACTGATCTTTTGTCTCATACACATCTTTTAATGTTAAACCCAAATGTTTTCAGTCTACAGCAAAAATAAAGGGCTTGGCCTCACGGTTCCAATACTTTTGGAGGGAAGTGTAGCTCAAACAGGATGTATCAAAAAAGCTAAAGAGGGCACGCATAAAAAAGAAAATGAGAAACCGTCTTAAAATTAAAAACTTCATAAGAGCACATTTTACTTCCTAATATTAATAAATTGTTAAGCACAAAAACTGAAAAAGAAGGCAATATTTTTAATATTACTTCCTAATATTAATAAATTGTTAAGCACGGAAACTGAAAAAGAAGGCAATATTTTTAAAACAATCCTTTTATGGAGTAGGGCCTAGAGTCAGAAGATTCCTAGGTAAAAGACTAAAAAACAGCATGCTAAATAGGAAATTTATATGATATGAACCTAAAGATAAACTCATTTCCAAAATATTTTAGAAATTTGTAAAGCCAGCCTGTCAACTGATGCTGACCAAATGAGAGACACCGGATTTACCAGCAATTGGGAAGAACCAGAATGATATCCTGACTTCACCCGTTACAAAAACAGAAAAAGAGAAAGGAGTCAGTAGATTAAAAACAAATAAATCTCTTGGTAGAAACAGCCTACCAACTGATTGTGATTGTGATATTGTGCTAACACACAAATAAGGGTGTAGTTTCTTTTTACCATGATTTTATGTGGAGATGCAGAAATAAGAGAACCATTTTTGAAAACATGCAGGGTAAAGGTAAACCAAAACACACCTGGAGAATTTGAATATGCAGGTGTGTTACCAGTATAACTGCCAGCACCTTTTGCAAATCAAGTTTTTTTGCTTTTTAGATGTAAACCATTGCATGTCCTGGCTCAGTCTTAATTTTAGGTTTTATCACAAGCATTTTATCTCTGTTGTTTGGTTCCATTAAACCATTACTCTAAAGGAGATTAAATATTCTTGATAAATAAATTTTAAAAAAACAACTTAGTAGTAGTGAGATTTTTGAGAAATAGATTGTGACTGAAATCTTTGGAGTACCCAAAAATCACAGAAAAAAAATCTGCTTGTTGCGCCATGGAATGAAAGATTTCTATCTGACCAAAAGAGCTGCTGTAGCATATCGAGACTTACTGCACATTCAGCACTTAAAGGTTTGAGATCGTCTTTGGATAAAGAGTTTACACCGTCTTTTGTTATGACTATAATGTGCCACCTTTGCTGTCTGACAGGCTGTCTGCTCAGAGGAGATACTTTTTTGAAGTTATTCACAAGCAAAACGACAGAGGGACTGACCACGTGGAGGTGGCGGTAAGTTAGATTCAGCAGAGTTGAAGAAAATCTCTCTTGCTCTCTCATCTCATTTCATTGTTTCCAACTCTCGACAGTTTTTCATGTTCAGTGTGGGTAATAAATTGGAGAAAAAAACACAGTAGTTGTTCTTTTGTTTTGTTGTTACACAGTGGCTGCACTTGGACCAGGACGGTCCATTTATGATTATTGAATCCGAGTACATCTCCCTCTATACTGGTAAGTACACACATCATTCCTGGTACCTCAAAAGACATCACTCAGAATGAATCTTCATGAGTCTAGATCTCATTGAAGAACATTTGACTTTTATTCTTCAAAAGGTGCTCAAAAATCTTTTCTTTTTTTTTGGTGCAGGTAATACAATGCCCTTATCTTTTTCTAATGCTCTGTGTCTTCAGATGAGTCAGCCTTGTCAATGAATGATGTTGCCCACATACCACAAACAGCTGCAAGCCACTGGCGCAACCCCACAAAACAGAGCAGCGCTGAGGCAGATATGCTAATTGAAGACCGGCGAGATTCATTCTACGAAGGTTAGCCACGTCTCTCGGTTGCTTCACCACACAGCAGATTCATCAGTTGTCTGTTTCCTAGCATCCCGGATGCAAGCACTGTGCAAGTTATTTCCTCTTGCTGAATGCACAAAGTAATCATGCCTCATATCTGTATGTTGTTGTTTTTTTTTTCTAGTGCCTATGTTAAACAGCAAGCTCCTACAAGGTGTTCTCCCTGATTGCTTATACAAACCTTCTTACACAATCAAGAACTTCCCTTTGCTTCGTTATCAAGGACTGCAGTTTGTATGTATTTGTTGTGTTGATAGTTTGTTTATCTCACTTCCTTTTCTACTATATGAGCACCATATACCATTATTCTAGAAAGGTTACAGGTTCATTTTTGAAAGCTTTTGTTTGCACAAGAGACAAAGAAAGGCATGCCAGTAAGGAACATTGGGAATATAGGAAGCTTTTTCTATCTTGTATGACTTTCTCATACTTTACATTTAATGGTATCCCTGTTATGCTGAGTTATGTTGTCTACTTGGGGCCTCTAAATTGCACATGCATACTTAATGTCTCCTGTGGACCCATATAAAGGAAATGAAAGCTACCTGCTGATTCAGATTTTTCTCTTATTAATGTTATTACTATTGCTGAGGTTTCTGATGGTTGCCTCTAGGACTGTACACTGTCATTTACTGGCCAAATAATACAGCATGTCATTTCATTTTATATCCTCAGGTCCACTTGTCCTACGTCTACCCAAATGACTACAGTCGACTAACACACATGGAGACGCAGACCAGCTGCTTCTACTCTGGAAGCTCTTACTACCTGAAATTGTGAGAAAAATATGATTACTGTAAAACTGAGATAACTTCAAATTCTCACAGTAGGTCGGAGTTGAAGTAGATGTAGTTTAACAGTATAAACAAACGAGGGTGCTTGGTTCATCCTTTTGGTTTGTTTTTTTAAGTAGTCTCTAAAACATAAACTAAATTGGCTTCTTTCATGTCAAGGTTCGGCTTCTCCAAATACATGAGACTTGACCGTCCAGCTACACAAGAAAGAGAAAGTTCAAAGAGAGGTATGTTTTACTTTTGTTTGTATTTTCCTATAAGCAAATTTAAGCTGCTTGCATTGTCAGTCCATTTAACGTTCTTTTTCTTTATCTGGTGTATGTTAGGATTCAATTTCCAGGAATGGAAACAGGTCCAAGATAAGGAGGACAACTACAATGAGAACTATGAAAGAAAAAAGGAAGTCAAGTTAGATGATATGGATAATGTTCTTTTAAGAGACTATGGAGATGATTATGATGATTATGTTCAAAACCGCAGGCGTAAGCTCTTCTCTTTGGTTGTCCAAAAAACTAACAACACACTGGGCAACTCTTCATATATAAGACACCGCAGAGACATGTTGGACAAGAGGGAAGCTAAAGGAAATTTGTCTCAGTCCCAATCATTGCTAAAGCAAGGCTTAGCACATAACCTGCAGCAAAATCAGACAGAGTTAAAAAAAGAGGGCCCACTTCAAAAACAAGTAGAAAGGCAAAAGGAAAAATCACCCCTGAGACCAGAACGAGCTGATCCACCGATACTGGATAACAAAAAACTGCTTAAAGAAAAACGAGTTGTCCGATTAGAGCAACTTGACTCTAAACAGCATCAGATCCAGAAAACGAACCATTCCCAAATCCAGCGAGTCAAAGACTCGCAGCTTCAGAACCTACAGGGGAATAATCCACATCCTGAAAAAATTAGACTGGCTAAGCAGCGGAGGTTTGTAACCAGAGAGAAGGAATTTGTACTGCCCAACAACAAGCGTTTTAACCCTAGCAATAGAGATTTCAACGGCCCGTTAGTGAGATCAAATCAACGGGACTCGAATGTCAGAAAAAGCCTGAGGGATAAGGAGATAGAACTGAATGTGCCTCTACAGCAAGATTTAGAAAATAGAATCCCTAGAGCTAAGAAAATTGCTAAAGGAAAAATGGTCAAAAAGGGGCTTGATAAGAAAAAAGTGAGGGGCCAAGGGAGGGAGGAAGATGAGGTCTACAAAAGGACTGAGAGAAGGAGAAACAACACAGAGGATGAGGAAGACTACCCATGGAGAAGACAAGGAGAGTTTGATGGTACTGATGATGAGGATCTTATACCTGCTCCAGTTTTTGACGCTCAAGTCAACTGGAACCAGACCTTCCACGCCACCCACCTGAACCTTCAGGCACAGCGTACAGATTGGATCGACCTACAATGCAACATCTCTGGAAACCTGCTGCTCCCTTCCAGTGATGCTTTGGTCATAGTCAGGAAGTTCATGGAACAATTGAATGCAAAGCATCGTGGGTAAGTTTTGTGCCTAATGTTAGTCTTTTTAGATTAAGAGATGGACATGCTTAGCAATCATACTCAGGTAGACTGTGACATATACACAATGCTCAGTTGGTATTAAAGGGCCCAAATTGTGCCAAGAAAATATCTCCTGCACCATTACACAGGCAGCAGCCTGAACCATTAATTCAAGTCAGAATGGATCCATGCTTTCATGTTGATAATGCCAAGCTCTGACCCTACCATCTGAATGTTATAGGAGAAATTGAGACTAGGCAATGTTTTCACAGTCTTCTATTGTCCAATTTTGGTGAGCCCAAATAAATTCTAGCCTCAGTTTTTTGTTCTTAGTTGACATTAATTGCACCTGGTGTGGTCTTCTGCTGCTGTAGCCCATCTACTTCAAGGTTTGACACACTGCGCATTCATGGATGCTCTTCTGCATACCTCGGTTGTAATGAGTGGTTATTTTAGCTACTGTTGCTTTACTATCAGAATGAAGCAGTGTGGCAATTCTCCTCTGACCTCTAGCAACAGTAAGGCATTTTCTCACAGAGAACTGCTGCTCACTGGATATTTTCTCTCTCTAAATTCTAGAGATTGTTGTGTGGGAAAATCCCAGTAGATCAGCAGTTTCTGAAATACTCAGACCAGCCTGTCTGGCACCAACAACCACACCATGTTCAAAGTCATTTAACTTGTACTTCAGCCAGCTGCTTTGGCCATGTCTACTTCCCTGAATACATTGAGTTGCTTCCATGTGATTGGTCGATTAGATATATTTGCATTGATGAGCAGTTGAGCATGCGTACCTAAATTGTGTCGTTTCAGGATTAAGTCAAAATATCCTGTTACTGTAAGGTCATACCCTTTTGAATCTGCTGATAAAATAGTATAAAAGATTTGTGCACTTCCTTTAAAGCATATACCATTTTGTTTTTTGTGCTTTGATTGATCTTGCAGGCAGTTTACGTTGGTAAGTGTGGTTAACGTGGTGAAGCGTGTGGATGGGTTCCAGGGCAGCCGCTACCTTCTGGAGCTGGAGCTGAAAGATGTGAATGGCCGGCTGTTGCGTTTATCACACTACATCTATGCTCTGGTTCACCATGGCAGGCGGCGCAACAGGGACTTTAGCTTCCAGAGGTCACAACCTGAGGTGTTGCTTTGCAACCCTGTGGGCTTCCACTGGAATCCTGCTGCTATGATCCACTTCATAGTACCAGGTACTGTATACTGACTTTAACTGGGTGATGCCATATAATGAGTAATGCATTAATATAGCAGAGCTTTAATGAACAGCAAAGGTAAAAACATGTCTGCCAAATGAAAGCTCTGATTGCGGTTCTGGCTGATTACAGCACAGCTTTTCTCTATACATGCATTCATACACATCCAGTCACCTATCTGTGATATCATTTGTCTTTATGCCTTTTTCAGTAAAAAACCAGGCTAGATGGGTGCAGAAGCTGATCACTGACATGGAGGAACTGTTCAGAAAAACTAGAGATGCTAACTTCAACCTCATAATCACTGACTACAACAGCACTGACATGGATGTGAGGAAAGCTCTTCAGAAATCTTCACTTCCCAGGTGTGTTGCTGTGTGTGTTTGAGTCAGTTCTATAGGTAATACAAGCCTGTCACAAATTATTTATGATCTGGCTGAGCTGTATTTATGATTGTAAAAAATTATCAGGTACCAGTATGTGAAGCTGGGTGGAAAGTTTGAGCGCTCTGCTGGTCTGCAAGCAGGTATCGATCTGATAACTGTGAGTACTGCAGCATCTCTTGTCAATGAAGCATTAAGGATAGATGTCAATAGTAAATTTCATGAATTTGATCTTTCCAATCTCTCTCTGCCTTAGGATGATCACAGCATTGTGTTTCTTTGTGACCTTCACATCCAATTCCCTCCCTCAATCATTGATACCATCAGGAAGCACTGTGTAGAGGGATACATGGCCTTTGCGCCCATCGTCTTAAGACTGGACTGTGGTGCTACACCTTTAGATGCCAGAGGTGGGAATGGGAACAGTTTTTTTTTTTTTTTAAACTATGAAAAATTTTGTATGTGACTTTCTGACTGTCTATATTGTAGGTTACTGGGAGGTCAATGGTTTTGGCCTGCTGGGGATCTATAAGTCAGATCTGGTCAAAGCGGGCGGAATGAACACCAAGGAATTTACTGACCGCTGGGGAGGAGAGGACTGGGAGCTTCTCGACAGGTTTCTAATGTTTCTAAATGGACAGATTTGTTTATAATTTTTGCATCTACTTTACCTATTGAGAGAAATGAGAGAAATCAATGCACCTTCAAAGTAGAAAGCGGATTGGTTAAACGACTGTTGGTAAAAGACGAAGAACAGATGGACACACGTACAAACATTTCTTGATCTATAAGAGCAATGTTTCTTTAACCATACAGGTGTAACTAATGCCAACAAAACATGTTGCTTCTTTCAGTTGGCCAAAAATCATTTCCTTCCAATTTGACTCTTGATTGAAGCCATAGGCGTAGGAGTGAGTTCACTATTGCGGGGGGCACATATTGGAAACCTGACAGATCCATAAATACTGTGTAAATTTTGTGTAGGATGAATGCACCTGTCTCCAATAATGGGGATGGGGGGGCATGCAACACCCCCCCACCACCACCACCACCGGTTCCTACGCCTATAATTGGAGCAATTGTGCAGCATACTTTAGGAACATGCATTTTAAAGCACATACTCAGATGTGTTTTTATGCATCGACCTGCAAAACTGTTGTTATCTATTTTAACTGTGAACACACTCTTCTCTTTTCTGCCCTAGGATCTTACTGGCAGGTCTGGAAGTGGAAAGGATCTACTTGAGAAACTTTTTCCACCACTATCACTCCAAACGTGGCATGTGGAACCGGCGAATGTCAACAAGTCCCAGGTGACCCCGTCACCTGCATCTGCCCAGTGACATCGCCACGGATACAACCATGGCAACCCGAGCACTTTAAGGCCAGAGCGTGATTCATGCTATTTAATGGTAATACCTGCTGACCGTTGGAGAGAGGAGCATAGGATCCGGTGCTGTCTTTGTTCACTCAGGCTTTGCGAAGCAGGTGGCAGCGCTGAAGGTCATTGCTTTGGAGATACTACTGATATGCTCATAGTTTATTTAATTGGATATACTGTGGACTACAAAGAGGGTACTGCTAATGAGTTCCAATGACTGTACAATTCAACATGTGAGGATACTGCTGTGCAGTGCTGTTGACCGAGACCATGATCTGCACTACGGGCTGTAAGAAAATGCCCTAATCTGAAGACAAAACTGGATTCCATGGATGTAGGCTCACAAGTGACCCTTATCATAAGCATCACTATTGCACATGGGTCTTAACTGGGGGGGTAAATAAATTTACTGTAGATTGTGTGTATGGTGAAGGATAGCTGTATTTGTAATGTTGTAAATTAGAGAAAACTTTCTATTTATTGAATAAATGTGGTGTTTTTCCCCTTTGTGTTTATTGTTAGAAACAGACACATACCTCGGTTTACCTTCAAAGTGCCCTCCCCTCTCTATGCTCATCATATTTAAGTGTGCTTTCTTCTCTGCTGTGACTGTTACTCGGGTACTGAGGACCTTTTTACAGACAAATCCAAAAATGCCTTAAACTGAAAAAAGTACATTTTTAAGTGATTTTTAAGATTTTTGTTTAGTTGTTTTTAAGGAAAATGTTTTAAAACTGTCTTTAATTTGGACAGATTTGTGTCTTTTTTGTTTTGCCCAATGCACAGACCTTAAATAATTGCATCAATGTAGGAGTATGTTTTCCATTTCTGCCCATTCTCACTACACTGCCACTTACCAAAAATAACAAAGCTACTTTTTGAGTTCTGTCTTTTTCATGCTTGTATTGTGTATATGTTATACTTTATGGTTTTCCATCAGTGAATCAAACTTGAGGGTTTTTTTTTCTCCTTCAAGCATTCATTTCTATCAGCACAGTGTAATTAATGAGTGACAATTATCGTGCCTCTTTGTCATGTTGTTACATTGTTATTTAATGTTTGACTAATGGCAGCATTTTCTCATCTTTCACATTCCAGTTCAGCAAATTAGTTGTCCTCCTTTTATCATATTCTAGAAAAATAACTAAGTGGTGAACTGTTTGACATTTAAGGCAATGAGGACAGTTCAAATGTGACTTTGATAATGATTTTGAGTTCATAACACTGCTAAGAGCGGTATGATGTGTTTGTATTTTGTTTCCTTTTGCGAGCGTTGAATCTTTTGAAATTTGTTTTATGGCTTTGCTGGAGTGACAGATACTTTCCCCTTTCCTCCTTTACACTCCTTCACAGCTGACTGTCTTAAAATACCTCATCCCTGTCTTTATGCTGAAAATAGGTTCTCCATTAATGTATGGTTGTGGAGCATTTTCTCTCAGGGACAGGTTTTTCCATATTACAATGCCTTGACAAATAAATGTATCTAAAATGTGCTCATTTTGATTACTGTGTTGTTTGTAATACCTGTCATACAGTCCCAGCCAGCACACATAGTTGGGCCCCATATGGGATAAATAAGGGCAGACATTATGGGCCCCGTATGGTTTTGTCCACAGTTTCCATGGTGGCCCTACAGGGGTTTGCCCAGATAGATATTCACAGGCCCTGAATATGTGTTCATTCGGTCCCAGATGGTCCATGCATACATTGGCTATGCATGGGCCTCATGTAAGTCAACCATCTAGGTCCGAATGAGTGATTGAGATGTGTGTGTGTGTGTCTATGTACATATATATATATATATATATATATATATATATATATATATATATATATTTGTTCT
>VUQK01010582.1:0-13183 GCA_015106715.1 Bujurquina vittata | reverse complement strand
TATATATATATATAGTTGAGCACTCGAGGTACTTTGTTCTGCTAATTCACCCAAACACACTCATACAGCACTTTTATCTATACCTAAATGCTTTCCTAACATTCACATACACACATAGAGCCCATCAGGGAAAACTCGGCACTGGACACTGTGGCGCTTCTAGGTCACAGTCAATTATTTCAGAGCTTTTACTCATAGGGGCCACTATGATACAGAATAAAGAACATTACAGAGTAAAAATAGCATTGTCAGTCTTACACAAATGCTTTCCATCATTGTTAGATTCCTAAGTCTGCTGACTCCATTTGCAATGAGAAACATGATCTGAATACAATGTTGTGCCCAACATATTAGCCTTTACAGGAAGAGCTCTGTAAATTCTCTATAGGCTCTTCTTGTCAATTTCTTTTATTTATTAATTTCTGTTATTATTTACACAAATGCATGTGTAATGTGATATTGCCAGGTCGGACAGGCAGGACAAAAGGAGCAACAATGATAAAAGGAAAAGGTGGAGAAAATAGGAGAAATAAGGAGACAGGGCACACATACAATACAATGGTTGGCCAACTGCTGTACATATACATACAAAAAACACACAGCAGCAGAAAAAAAAATATATGAAAAACTCCCACAGATACACAAACAATCCTGTTGTGTTGTGTTGTAGTGTGTGTGTGTGTTTGTCTTTGATTTTGTCATGAAATGTACTTAATCATGAGGGTGAGAAGCTGCAACAATGCCCCCCAGAGTCAGAGGCAGGCAGAGAAAGACCTAGGGGGACCCAGGCTGTCCACAGCCCCCCAGGAACTCAGAAGGCCAGAGGCCACACATCCTGATGGCAACACCCTAGAAGAGTAAGGCGGGAGAGGGAAACCCTAGATGGAGTACTCACGGTCAAAGGCCAAGAGCCCCAGAGAGCCAGAGGCAACATGCTGCCAAGCCCACCAGAGGCCGGCCACCCCAGCACAAGCCGAGGACACGACTCTGAGCCCCCAGGCGCCTGAGAACTGCCCAACACACAGCAAAGCCTGACCAGCGGGGGAGCATGGTCATGGAAGGGTAACCCCCAACCTCCACAACCAATTCCCATAGAGGCCAAGGCTCAGCAAGTCCCAGACCCAGGCCCAGCTGAACACACACACACACACACACATATAGGCCACTCACACACACCCATCCTCATTCCATCAGCATACTTTAAGGAATCTAACCTCCTGTCTTGCCGAGAGCTTTTGATGTGAGGCTCACGGACAAGTGCCAGTGTTTGACAATATCTGCTGTTTTTAACAGGAGAGGAATTCCTTCCATGCAAGAATGCTCTAAATATATCAGATGACTCTGTAAGTCATATTTTAAATCTTCATTCGGTACTTTCTATATGTTGACAATACACGCCACACTTGTGAATCAAAGTTTCTAAGAAATTAGTTTTTTGTCAATTTATTAAGCAATAAATCACTGAGTTGACCTTGATTCCCTTTGCAGATACAAGCCAAATATTAATGAACTGTTAAAATGGCCCCTCTCAGTTCTATCAGGATTTTTTTTAAGTATTTTGAGCTATTGTGTTTACAGAGTGACACATATGCACACAAATGCTACCAAAAACATAACCTCCTTGGCAGAGGTAACCAGTTGAATTGTCCAAAAGACCTGGCTATAGGTCCATCAGTCGAGGCTAAATGTATTTTATGTACAGTCAGTATGTAAAAGTAACAAAAGGTGAGGCTATATTTACAAATTTATTGTTTTTTACACATTACAGCATAAGCAGGCAGTAGCACATGAGGTATTCACATGACCCAAACTGATGCAATTTCTTTCTTTTTTAAGTTTAACATTTTCTGTCACATTTTATTTTTGTATAATCTTATTAATATTCTGTTCTATTTGGTTCATTTTCTGATAAAATATGTTAAATAAATCTTGCTCCATTACATCCCTCAGTGTAAGCACACTAAAGAATTTTTTCACTGGACGCCACCAGCAGCATCAAACATCTCCTTCCTGCCCTTCATACCAGACATGGGCTCCACATTTTTACGCCAATCACCCACCTCCATCGTCAGCTCCTAAAGCATTGACAGCCACATCCAGATCATCAGGTTCTGTAGTTTTACTTAAATTCTTATTCTATAACAGTTGTGTGTGTGTTGTTGCAGCAAACCTTCTCTTGTTTGATGTCTTCTTTCGTTACAAACTTGAGATTGGCCCTCAAATCCATGGAGCCCTTAGTTTTGGATCCAAACAAAGCTCTCGGCATCTCATCTGCTGACACTCTCACCTTCCTGAGAGCTGGTTTCTTAAACTTTCCTCCGAGGTCCTGGACCTTTAGCTTCAACTGGTTGATCTAGAGGTGGTTAAAAGCTTTCGTTGGCTTATTGTTCAAGGGAGGTGGAAGGATGCCAACATTTAGTCTAATATGGAGTGTTTGATGTTTGTTGAGCTCTTACATCTCTGTAGTTCTTGATGACTTTGGCCTCACAGTCGTACCGCTCCTCATCCACCACACTGATCTTTTCATGAATCTCTTTGCAGAGTTTCTATGCAGAAAAAAATGTATAAATACAAGTCATTTGATTTGCTTTAAAACATAATAAACCGCCATATGCTTATTCCTGGTGTCATAACCTCTGACAGTTTGTGTTTGATTCGCACCTGCAGATCATTGATGTTTAAACCGCTGAGTTGTAGCGGTGGAAGCTTCTCTTGCAGATATCGAACCTTCTCTTTCTCATCTGTCTCCAGGTCTTCCGTTGCACAAAGCAGCAGAAGGATCTGGACAAGTCAAAGAGCCTTTGATTTGTGTCACCTAGTCATTGCTTAGAATTATAGAGTTGGTTGTCACAGGAAAAAACTTTTTCTCATAATCATTTTTTTTATTATGTTCATGAGCTAATGCTTGTGCATGTTTGCCATTTACCTTCAGCGATAGCTTCCCTGATGCTGAAATCTTACATTTGGGCTGGAAATAATACAAAATATAACATATTATAGCTGACTTGACAGATCACATTTTTTCAATTAAAAGTGGAATTTCTTTTTAAAAAGAGTTGCGGTTTAATAAAAACAAGTATTATTGCAGTTTAAATACATGCTGCCACTATATATTTAAGGATGTTTGTTAGAAATGCAAAAATGTATATCTACAATTATCCATATGAGTCTAAATAAAACATCACACTTGAACTGTAATTTCCAAAATTTCAGGGAAAGCAAAATTATAATTTGAACTTCACAGACACAATAGCATTTATAGCATTCTGGCATCAAGCTCATTCACCTTTTAGTCTTTTTTTTTTTTGGTAAATGCCAAATAAAATATAAGACATATAATAAGGTGGGATGCAAGGTTTGAAAACAATTTCACATTATCATTTCAAATAATCCTTACATAAATATATAATAATGACACAGAAGCTCTCAGCTTTTCCGAGCTACTGCAAAGTATACAGTCCTGCAAATATAAATACGTATTCTTGACAGGTAAGCAACATAAGACCTAAAGTCATAAACAAATGGTAAGATAAAATATTACTAACTTTGCCTCTCCCTTGGGAGCCATGGATGAAGTGTACTGAGAATCAAGGGATGCGCAAGGACTTTAAACTACGTTAAACATGCAGTATCATTGTTTAGCTCGGAAAGTATGGTGATACATGCAGGCTGTAACTTTGATGGACGTGTGAAATTAACTGGAGAGCAGGAATCAAAGATGCACAAGCGATCAAGAGGCATGAGGTTGTTATTCTAATATGAAAGGGTATTCCACTTCAAAGGCCATCAAATTGCTGGGAAAAAAATAAAAAACAAAAAACTGTTATGTATTGCGTAAACAGAACTTACTCGCCAGACATTGTCCCTTCTCTGAGAAACACACAATTTTGATATTGTTAGAGTAAAAAAAGGAATGAAAGAAAAGAAAAACTGGATAGAAAATTTGACCCAGAATGTGCCACTTTTCAAGCGCGAAACCTCAGCATCTGCGCTTTATAAATCAGACCTGCAGGCCAAAGATCGTCTATTGTGACACTGAATCCAGGTTTAACAAAGTGAGAGATAACCAACCTCTGGGAGGTGTCATTTGGGGATCTTACACGTTTCTCATCAAGATACAAATTCAGCACTTCCTTTTAAGCTACTGTATTAAACAAGTTCATTTAAAACAAACAAACAAACAAACAAACAAACAAAAAAACTGTGTGTGCATGGTTCACAGATATATGGACGCAGTGAGATGTCGCTGCTTTCCCTGCTACTCTAACAGCTCATCTCGTGACAGGCCCCAGGCCCCTCAAAGCTTTTACTTTTGGACATTAGTCAGATTGATGCATATAATAATGTTAACATATCTTCTAACTGGCATGAAACTGTACTCTTCAGGATAACATTGATCCTGTGCAGTCTCAAGTTGAAATAGGTTTTATGGTTGTGCACACTAAACGAGGCCCCTTCTCTGTGGTCAGCAGCAGATGGCTGTTGCTAGCTTATTCAATGACCTCTCCAACTATTTCAGCTATCCACACAATGTGGTGCACCCACTCAGACATTACCAAACAAGTGGTCAGATTAACCCCTTGTTGCCCCGTGGGTGCATAGAACAGAGTTGCCAGTACACGACTCTTTTGAAATTGTGAATTTGAAAGTTTTATGCTTCAACATTTTTAATCCTTTTGTTTGTTTAATCTTTGAGAGCATTTCTTCAAATGATGAATCGATGGTGTCTTTTCTAAGGTCAAAAATCACTGCTACTAAAGGTTTTTGACATCAATAATTTAAAAATTCATAATAATAATAATAATAATATATTTTATTGGTAAGCACCTTTCAAACCCCCAAGTAGACTTTAGAGAATTATCATGCAGCAATCAGTGTAAAATTTCAAACAGGATTAAATGATAAGGTGGTGAGATTTTATTAATAAAAGGGCCAAAGGTCATAAAGCAGATTTCTGGCTAATATTCAGCCCAGAATTCAAAAACAGAAAGAGAAATGGGACCTTATCACGTCTGGTAATTGCTGACATTAACCAACAGACCCACATTATCATTAGCATGTGAGATATAGTTACTTTGAACCCAGTGAACCTATAGCTCCTGCCTTCTGATGCCCAGGGGTAGTTTTCCAGGTTGTGTTGTACTCCTCCCTTGTTAAGTCCTTAAGCTGTCCTATAATGTCCTGAGATTGTTTCATGTATTGTGATTAAGATGTAACAGTGTAAGGGAGATTTAACTTTAAACCTTGGTCCAAAAATTTAGGTGGTCATACGTGTGTAACTAAATCCCTCTTCATATGACAGGTGTTTGCCTTTATACACACCATACTGACCCAAAATACCAGAGTATCTCACTTCCCTCATGAGACAAAGGTGACAAACTGTGACTTGTGTGTTTAATTTAGACAAATCTACCTAGTACAAGAACCAGGAGTGACATGACACACTGGCCTCATTTTTTTAAAGTACATCCCGTAATGTTTTCTTGGTTTCTTATCTTGTTTTGTTTGGAAGAACATTTTTTTAGAGTTTATACACATAACATCTTCTTATAAAGACAAAGTCTATCAGGTGCAAGCTCGATGAAAATGCTGACAATGTTAATCATTTATAAAAAAACAGAAAACACAATACACAGTATACAATTTCATTTTTGAAAGGGGGTACAACTTCTTGATGGGAGCTGTAATTATACAGCAAATACTCAAGCTTGAGCAAATGGAGAATATGCTGGGGATTATTTTCAGCCAATATTTTCTAGTAAAGAAAGCAATATGTGTGAAAAGCTAGACAAGAGCAGGATAAACAAATACATCACATAAACCTCTTTTACACCGTGTATGCACACAAAAAACTTCGCATTATTTTAATACTGGGGGTATTCTATGGCAGTATTCTTCCTAGTGTTGTCACATGGAAGCCAACCAAGTTGTCAAAGCTGCGCATGTTCAAACTAAATCTCTAAGCTGCCTTTAAGAAATGCAGTTTTAACGGGGAAACAGAGATCTGCTATTGATATAGGTAAAATTCAGCGCAAATTGTAGACTTAATAGACGTGTACATATAGATTCAATACTTTGAGCGCATATAGAGAAATTTTAATAGTTTAATCTTACCAGTGGGAGTAGATTTTTTTTTTGTTTTTATAATTTTGATTTTGTTTTAAAGCAGGGGCGCGTCGATCCAACGTTCGCATGGTAATGTTTAAATTTACAAGGTATGCTTGAATGCAGCACACGACAACCCCCTGAAAATTCATTCATCACGGACTTGATGCTGTCAAGCTAGCCGTTTTCTTTACGCGGGACATGTGTAGTAAATGATAAATGGATAGGAATGCTATTCGTAGGTCTGCCCGAGTATCTGTAAAGCCGTAATATCTGCGGTTGGATGACACTTTCCTGTCTGGTGTACAGGGAACTCACGTCTCGTGTTATGGGAGAGACACGGAGGTCAGACGAACGGTGGACTGCCAAAGGTAATGTCCGAGTAAAACGAGACTGATGCAGCGTGGTCAGCTGTATCTATCAGTTGTTTTAGCATTGGTACGGATGATAGAGTCTGCACCAAAGGCAACAAGCTCAGTTTGATGTCGCATATGTAGCGGCTTTTGCCGTGTGATTGTAAAAACATGGCCGATCAGGTAACTAGAGCTAAAGAGATTCTGACTGCAATGCAGTTAACCTAAGTGGCTTTTCGTGTTAGCCTCGCTTTGCTAAGTTAGTCTAGCTTACTGATAGTTATTTTCGTGTTGATAAACAGCAGTTCAGTAGAAAACTTCGAACCGAGTGGATCTTTTTATTTTTTGTAAATGGGCTACATTTTTTTTTAGCTGTTAGCTAATTAGCCAGTGAGCTTGTAAACAGAGGAGGGGGGATCTGCATGCTATCAACAAAATATGCTCACTGACCCCTCAATTTTTTACTGTTGTTAGGGACAGTGTTAATAATTTTAATTATATATGTTCGCAGATCAGCTTAAAAATTGAATCATGCCCGGAAAACTGAAGGCCAAAATTGTGGCTGGTCGCCACTTGCCTGTGATGGACCGAGCCAGTGACCTTACTGATGCTTTTGTAGAGGTAAGAGAAGATGTTTGAACATCATTGCCTTTTAAAGGAAACAATTCACATCTTCATCGCATCGTATATTTTCATTAATTAATATACTTAATTCGTTCATAACACTAGCTGTGCATGAAGTGTTTATCTTATATGTGCATTGTCATCTCCCCTATAAAGGCCCGTTCTGAGTCAGGAAAAGCAATAAGGCATTTAAAAATGTTTTTGTTTTTTCACCCCTCAGGTAAAGTTTGGAAACACAACCTTCAAAACAGATGTCTGTCCCAAATCCCTCAATCCACAGTGGAACTCAGAATGGTTCAAATTTGAGGTAAAATGCCTCTCTTTAAATCACACTTTTTGCATTCAGATTCTGTATTTCTAAACTCTCCTTTTTACGTTTGTCTGTTGTTCCTCGACTTGCCTTGCTGTCTCTAGGTTGACGATGAGGATTTGCAGGACGAGCCACTGCAGATCACAGTATTGGACCATGACACTTACAGTGCTAATGATGCCATAGGGAAAGTTTACATTGATATTGATCCCCTGCTTTACTGTGAGGCTGCCTCTGTCATCTCTGGCTGGTTTCCCATCTATGATACCATCCATGGTATAAGAATCAGCTAATCTATCCACAATAGTCACAACTTTTATGTTATGTTCTTTATTGCCTTTATCTATCTCTCTATTCTTTGTTATTAGGAATCCGAGGGGAGATCAATGTCATTGTCAAAGTGGAGCTCTTCAATGACTTGAACCGTTTCAGACAATCCTCCTGTGGGGTCAAGTTTTTCTGCAGTATGTCTGATTGAATTTTTTGTTCTAAATGCAGCATAAGACACAATTTGCAGATTTATGTGACGAGGGGGAAAGTCAATTCAATTAGTGACTGTGATTTTTCTTCTTATAATAATTTTACCAACAACTGAACTTGAAGGAACTTTTCTCAAGAAATCTAAGCTCCTTCTACTATGTTTTTGTATGGCAGCCACATCCATTCCACAGTGCTACAGGGCAACGATGGTACATGGGTTTGTGGAGGAGCTAGTGGTAAATGAAGATCCAGAGTATCAGTGGATTGACCGCATTAGAACTCCCAGGGCCTCTAATGAAGCTCGACAGAGGCTCATCTCTCTCATGTCTGGTATATATGTATAGATTTATGCATTCTGGTGTGGAGGAATGGCAGTTTGGTCCTTCCTGTTCTTCCGTCTTATTAATATGGCAATGTGTTACCCTCTTGTCCAGGAGAGCTACAGAGGAAAATAGGGCTCAAGGTGCTGGAGATGGGTGGGAATGCAGTGGTGGGCTACTTGCAGTGTTTTGACCTGGAAGGAGAGTCGGGTCTTGTGGTCCGGGCCATAGGTACCGCCTGCACACTGGACAAACTAAGCTCTGGAAGTGCGCCCAACACCAACACACACATGCACCCAAACACAGCTCCTGCTTCCAATGCCTGCAATTCCCCCTCTAAAGATGGAAAGGAGTGAGTATGAACGAACAACACAAGCATGGACACTACTACCTCTTTTATGTGCAAGTTTGTGAGTTTTGGGAAAGATGATTGTATGTGCATGGGAGGGAGTGCGTGTGGATTAAATGTACTGTATATAAGTTTGTGTACAGTCTAGCACTTACCCCTGTGTGTGTCTCAGTATCTGATTTTCCCCTTGCAGTTTGTGTGTCTGTTGCGTCATGTGTAATGCATCATAAAACTAACAGCACACGACATAACCTGAGACACACACACGTACAGTACACACACAGCCATCCTCAACCCCACCTCCTCCCTTGTCCTTGTCTGCTCTTTTAGACTGCTCTTGCATGGCTTTCTGCTCTGCCTCTGCATGTTCTAGTGCTACATCTTTTAGTGAGTATCTAGTGCACACATTCTGCTGATCCTCTTAACTATGTGGTTACTCACTTTGTTCTGTTTTTCCCATCATAAGTGATTTGCTTTGTTACTTACATCCAGTGAGTTACTGTAAGCTTAATGACATTTGAGTGCTTGTGTGCCTCTTATTCTCTTTAAACTGTACATCTGTGTGTCAGTGTGTGTGTGAGATCATGTGTATCAGGGATGTAAACATCTGTTGGTAATGAGATGATATGTGAATTTTATTTGAAAACTATTTTTGGTAAGGAGTAGTAATGACTGTCCACTAAAAATAGGACAATGATGAGTCAGAGGAAAGAGAGTGAGCATAATTATTGTATTGCAGTTCATCTTTCTCTTCTCTGCTATGACTCTCTTTTCCACCTTTCCTTTAGGACTTTGCTACAGATTGTGATTCTTCTGATTAAGGAAGTTTGTAAAAAAGAAAAAATAATTTATGTTAATATAAACTAAATTTCTATCTGAGAATAAATTATACAGATTTAGTCTCAGCTTAATTATTCTTTAACTGTTTATTCAGAGAACTAAAGCTACCATGACTCAGGATTTTAGTAATTTATAGGCTTTCTGTCAGTTGCTGTTCACTTTGATGACTCTGTTCATATTGCTTTTTTTTTTGTATGATCCTCAGTCTGATCTAGAGGTTAGACATTTTACAGTACTATAAAACAGAGAACCTATTTTGATAATTTTGCTTAAATATTGATATCCAAAGTATTACAATTATTGCTGCATATTTTCTGTCATTTGTTAATACTTCATGGAGAGTTTTCACAGGGATTTTTATAATTATTTCTTTCCAGGCTAGTTTATTTTTGGATACCTATCTGTAATGTGTAGGACCTTTTTGTTATCTTTTCTTTTCTTGTGTTTACATCCCTGCTCTGTATTTCTGTGTGAGACTGAGATTCCAAGCTGAGAGCTGCGCATTGTCTTCCTGCTGCTTTCACATGACTTTAAATTGAATAACAGGGCAAAAAGTGGGAGTTTAAAAAAGTCCTCTTTTTGCTGTTCTTTTCCTTTCAGTCTCCTTTTTTCACTCTCCTGCAATGTTGTGTTGTGTTGGTTCTTGTGTGCATCTCTTTCTTCCTCTCTGCCAACATTCGGATTCGGACGGTTCTCACTGCTCGTGCCCATATCGGCCTTGCGTCTTTCTCTCTCTCTCTCTTTCTCTCTGCTGATTGGCCCAGGTCTCCCCTTGCCCACGGATGCCGCTCCACCCACAACAGCCCTGTGCATTCGGTCTGCAGCTCCCAGAGACTGTCCCAGAACTTCTCAGTCTCTGTTCCCACACTCATCTTCACTGGTACGCAGAGGCAGGAAAGGAAATAGATGCAGGAGGAAGACAGGAAATCAGAAATGCAGTGTAGCAATAAGCTATAAGATAGAGGCACCGGGGCAAAGAAGTAAGGGAGACCCTTATGTCTTTAAAAATAATAATCTTAGTCTCAAATCCCTCCACTTCCCATTTTCTGATTTTTGCGGGGTGGGCAGTCGGGTGTGCAGTTGCATCATTTCTGAGGAAGGGCCTGTGATCTCCCTACGGTCACCTGATCTTTGCTTCACTCTACTGGGACACATGCTTCATCTTGTCATCCTCTGTTGAATTGGACTTTTTTTGTGTGTTTTGCCATATTGCTTTCTTTAGTTTCATTTGTGTGTGTATGCGTGCGTGTCCTGTTCTTTGCTTTTTATGCTTGCTTTTTTTTTGTTTTGTTTTGTTTTTTTACAGCCATGCGTAGCACCTCACAACACACCTTGCCCAAAGCAAACAATTGTCACATTAAAAAGTCACCCTCCCACTTAAAAACCTCATTCACCCACACTCACATATGCACACATACAAACGCTTAGAGGGGTGTAGCGGTGACTGACGTGTGTGTGTGTGTGTCATATTCTCCTGGCAGGCCGGTATTTGGTGAGGATCTGCCCTCGTCCTCCGGCCCGCCAACCCCTTTCAGAGCCCTTCCCACCTCCTCCTCCTCTCCTCCCCCCTTCTCTCCCTCCAAGCCATGCAGCCGCCAGTCCTCATCATCAGACACAGACCTCAGTTTGACGCCCAAGACGGGTAAGAATACTTGGCCCCGTCCCTCTTTCCCATTCTCATCCCTCCCTTCTCCCACACCTCATATTGGTGCTACTATGGTCTTTTTTTATTTTTTAAAATTTGGTTTATTCAGCTTAATTTTTTAAAAAATATTTATTTCAATCATTATTTTGTGCTTTAAATTTTATTGTGAATATTTATTAAGCCATGCCTCGTCTCCCGCCTGTCCTCAGTGGCCTGGTGTGTCTTCTTGTTTTTAAATAGTTCTATAAAACATGTGCTTCATAGTGTGAAGGCACACCAGATCTCTGTATTTGTTCCATCCCCTTGTTGTAGTTTTAGAAGCACTGTGTCTCATGGGGGCTGTTCTTGATTGAAGGTCACTTCTGCATTAACAGTCAATATGGTTAATCATTGAGGAAAAGAGAGGTTTGGTAGAACTGTGCCCTAAGGACAACTTAAGCACATTGAAACACAGGCCAGCAATAAATACCACAAAAACTTTTTACCACAGCTGCCCTCCAGAGCCCTCAGGATTGGGCCAGCAGTCCCTGTATCCATATCCCCCTCCTTTCTTTTCACCCCTTTTATCTTTCTTGCTCATGTTTCCTCTGCTACGTCACCGTCTTTTTCCCTTAAGCCATTTTCACACATTCATTGCAGGACTTACCCCAAGGTAAGCTGCACATTTGAACACAAATGTCAGATGTATTCAGACTGGTTAAATTACTTAAATCAAACAAAGTGTAGTCCATTACATACATTTTCAGAGGCCTGTTCCCTTATTTTTTCATGACAAATGAAGCAGGTAAAAGATCTAGAGCTGATTCCAAGTGAAGAGCTTGCATTTGGTAGTGTAGAACTCTCACTATGAGTTCCAAAGAGGTGTAAATACAAGTAAAGGAGGCCATCATTTGTCTGAAAAGCCAATATAAACCTGTCAGAGGGTTAGCAACAACTTTAAGAGTGGCCAAGCCAATGATCTGGTGTATTTTATAAAAGAATGAATGTGCTGGCCAGCCAGGAACACCAAATAGCCTGAATGACCACAGAAGACAACAAAAATGTATGATAGTTTCCATGGTTAAAACCAACTTCATATCCTTGTATCTAACGAAGTGAAGACACTCTTGAGGAGATAAGAATGTCTTTGTCAAAGTCTACAGTCAAATCTCTTAAAACAGAAGGTTTCAAACTACCGTATTTTCCGGACTATAAGTCGCACTTATTTTCGTAGTTTGGCCGAGGGTGCGACTTATACTCCGGAGCGACTTCTAGTCCGAAAAATACGGTACGTGCAAACCTATGGTTACACTTAATAACAGGAAGGCCAGATTAGAGTTTGACAGGAATCGTCTAAAAGAGCCTGCACAGTTCTGGAAACAAATATTTGAACAGATGAACCCAAGATTAACTGTTAGTATAATGATAGGAAGGGAAAGTATGGAGAAGGACGCTCAGAAGTCTGAATGAGTCTTCGTCACTGAGCACAACTGGAAAGTATCATATGGTGGGGTTTCCCACCTCTAGAGTTTATTCTTAATATGATTGCTGATAGAAGTAGCATGGTGAATTGATTGTTGGTGATATCTATGGCTTTTAGACTTCAGGCAGACATTGAGGAGAGATTATTCTCATTGAAGTATTAAAAACCAATTCTTATGTGTAAAATTATGTTAGTTTGTTACTATTGTAGATCTGTTCTTCCAGTAGTAAGAACTGCTGTGTACTGTGGACCATGTCCTCATTTGACTACCCTGGCATTGTCTGGAAATGTGTGTGTGAAAATGGCTTTTGCCTTCTGTCGTCTCCCTGTCTCTTTGTTGTTATTGTAAACTTGCCTTCCCGCATCTTTCTTATTCTTTTCCTTTTTTCCTCTCCTTTCTATCTGTAGATCCATTTGATATGTCATCTTTTTCTCACAAAATGAAATTATTTTTATTATTTTTATGTAAGATATTTTGTGGGTTCTGTGACTCTGAAAGTCATCAGTCTGCAGTTTGCAAACTAATATAATTAATAAAGCGTGGATCAGTTATGTAATGGTTAACTGATCGGCTCAGCAAGGTCAGTATCAGCAATTCCATTTCAGTCCAATGCCCTACTGTACTTACTACAACCTACCTACTTTTGCATACTTCCTGTCTCTGCTTGTGTCCACTTTCTTCCTCATCATGTTCT
>VUQK01010581.1:0-10310 GCA_015106715.1 Bujurquina vittata | reverse complement strand
ATGCCAAAAGGTTCTTACAAAGTGCCTGTGTTGGATGAGTTAGGAAAAAAACCCCACTTCCCCTTCCAAAATTTAGCAGTTCTGCAAAACCAGTAAAAAAAAAAAAAAAGGATACCACATAGTCACATGTTTATCATTTTTAGAAGCTTTAAAGTTTTTCAGCAGTCCCCCATGACATGCTTGAGACATTGCTACAATTAATCCAAGCTAAATTGTGCTTTCAGAGATCACACTTCTCTCAAAGAAGGCTTTCAAGGAAATTTAAACCACAAGCACACAAGGATAAGACCAGAAAGGTGAGATGGAATCTCCCCTTCGCTTTAAAAAGGAATCGCTTTTGCAGCACAGATTCCTGTTGGCTTGTGTTCAAAGAGACCGAACTACTTCAGACTCCAAACAGTCCCTGGAGTGTGACTGCAGTTTTCTTGCTGCGCTCTACCTTCTCTTTTCCTCTTTCCATTCTATTTCTGTGACTCTCTCCATTCCTCTCTCTCTCTCTCTCTCCTGGCTTACTTTTCTTCCCTTTTCTCACTTTTACACTCTTTTGATTGTACTGCACTTTTGAGAGAGGGTTGTCATACTGATAGAATTTCAGACGCAAGAGTTATAAGACGAAGCCGCAGAGAATTCATAAACACAGTTTGATTTGTCTGCCGCGTCCTGGTTTTGAGTTGCATCTTATAACTTTTCAGGGAAACAATTAGATTTATTTGTGTTGCATTTTGACATAAATACCTTTAAAGAATCAGTCACTGGCAAGTTTAGCAGCCTTTGCTCTTCATTTTCATTGTCCAGCAACCTGCAGATTTTTGTCACTTGGGGAAGATTGATTCATAATGTAAAATAATTAGAATGCAGTGTTTTAGTTTTTACCTTTGCTTGCTTATTTTATCAACTTCTGCAGAGTCAGTGCATTCTGATAGCTCTGTGTAAAAGGAATGCTACTTAATGCAAATAAAGGTGCCTGAGTAAATGTTCAAAAATCACTGAAACTACTTGAAGAATTCAGATGCAAAAGCCCCTAAATGCCCCCCCTGTCAAAAGTTAGCAATATTTACAGAATATTTTCCACGTGAATGTACGATACACCAATTAAATCGTTTTGCGTCATAACCCACTAGCCTGAATTATCCGGGTTTTGTCAAAAGCCTTTAAACGCCACTTCCCATTGCCCCCAAAAGCCTCTACATCCCTAGAACCAATTAGAACGCAAGATCGGCTCATGTGACTCCAAGTATTTTCATCATTGTGGCATGCAGAGGAGCATGCCGCATGGTTCATAGTATGTCAAAAAAAAGTTTGTTTCAGTTTGTGAATCAGAAACTTTGCCCACGAGAATTTTGTCCAATCAGGTGCAGCTTGAGCAGAAGCGGGAGAGCAACTGTCTGATGTTAGCTGTCCTTTCCCCAGAAGGTCATAGTGACTAAAATAAAACGTAGTGATGGATTAAGCTAAAGTTCATGAATGTGGTAGAAATGACATTGGTTTACAGTGGGCCTGTGTCCTCGCTATAAAAAAGAAGAAGTATCTGTTGGAATATGTTTTATGTATGAGCTTAGTATACAATGAAAAGATTTTTTTATATAAAACAGTACACCTAAATGCTGCAACGTAGTCTACAATTTGGTGATTAGTCACTACTGCATGCTCAGATGCATAGCTCACAAACGGAAAAATGTGCACTCATTATTACTTGTGTAACATTTGAAACTATACTTAACTGTGCAGACTTTATCACTCCCTGCGCAGACCTGCATCCCCGAATGAAGAAAGGATCAGGCTAATTACTACAGGTTATTAACACCACGTTATGCATTCATACGTTAACAATGACACATTTAAGATTGTCACCAATATAATCTGGCATAACGTCAGAAAACAGCTGTTTCATCTTTTGGAATCTTGTTGTTTTTCAAGGTATTTGAAAACAGTAGAGCGACCTCTGTTGGATTTGAGGGAAATACTGGTACAGAATACAGTCATTCCTTCAAGATTAATTGAAATTTCTTTTTTTTTTTCTTTTTACCAGCTAATTGTCACCATTGCCAGGTAGCAATGACTGAGGCAGCTCAGGTTCCTTCAAGGTTAGTCTTCAACAGTTGCACCATCAGGTCATTGTTTGCAGTTGTCCTCCGCCAGTTTTTTCATACTCCATGGTGAAGCTTGGGCTCCTTCTATTCTCTGATCTCTCCCTAGTTAAAGTGTGACAGATCTAGTCTCTTGTCTTTCCCCAGAAATCTCCTGAACAAGCCCAGCTAACCACTCCGAGGATCTGCCGCTCTCTGGTTTCGAGTTCCGTCGCCCTGTTGTCCAACACCAGCCTGCCCAGTCTCCACCAATACTCAGCAGCCCGCCTTGGACTAAGCATCGTAAGTCGTCTGCTTTGGGGTCTGCTAACTGCTAAACCCTGACACCATGACACCACAGTGAGCTCTGCTTCAGTCCAACATAGGCTGTTATTGCAAAATGTACTACAGCACTGTAAATAAACCATCTTGGCTGTCAATAAAGTGTTTTGAATAACACAAAATGATTATTATGATAATTTCTTTTTCAAGATCTTTAGCAATGTGGAAGCACACACACACAAAAAAGAAATTTATAAATATTAAACAGCCTATCGGATTTAATTACTCATTAATTGAAGGTGCTTGAATGCTGTTCCAGATTGTTCTGGCTCACTCCAACCTCTGCCGACAAATACAGCAGGCGCACTACATTTGGCTGCAGTGCTCCTGCATTTGATTCTACTCCAACCTGAATTCACGTTCCAGCAAAGCAGACTGCTGCCCTGTGGCCACAGACCCGCTCAGGCCGCACAGGCTCCAGGTTCAGCATAAGGCAAGTTGTGGTAATATATTTAACTGGAAATTCCCGTTGCTTCCCCATATGCACAATTAATGTAAAATATGAACTAAAATTAAGGGTCGACTCAAGGGGACAGCTTGATATTACATAATGTTGATGCCCTGGGTTAAAATCTCATCTTCATTACACCTTTAGCTAAAGTCATATTCCTAAATGAATTTGTGTTCTGAACCAAATGGAGTGAAACTGAACACTGGGCATGTATTATTTATCAGAGAGTGGGAGAAACGGTTTGGCCCCAGGTTCCAGTAGATGGAGGGTTAATCATTTCTATGTTGAGTGTCTAAAGAAACGCATCTCGGGCAGTTTGTACAAAGAAGAAATTGGTGTCTCAAAAACTTGATATCTTGATTTTGCTTCCTAACAAGTATAAAGTCATTGCTGAAAGTATGAATATTCAGAAGGTTCCACATTTTAGATCCCAGTTTTACACTGTGGTGAAAACTGGGCTCCAGTATTTAGCCTAACATTCACCGGGTCATCAGCAAAGCACATAGGGGTAGAGTTATGGTTTGCCACCTCCCAAACAAGCATCTGTACATCACCATAGTGGATTTGATATAAAACAGTCAAGATGAGATTGAAGTGCAGACTTTCAGCTTTAATTAAAGGGGTTCATATTAAAAGTACTGCATCAACTGCTCAGGAATCAGTCTTTTTTATATACTGTCCCCCATGTGTCCCCTTTGAAATTCCAATGGCATTAATCAAAGTTGTTATCTGTAAAATGAAAAGAAACTAAGTAATGTGTCCATTAATAATGTGTCCAATGTGATATTAAAAATATATCTATATATTTTGTAGAAAACAGGTCTGGAGGTGTTTCAAGATGAAAAAAAAAATTATTCATCACATTCGTTTGGCCTCAAGGACACACACAAGTTTTTTTTTTTTTAGTGTGTAACACTGAATGTAAACACAACTTTGTTTATAAGGAAACTCCCACGGGGCAGCTTTAAATATAAAGTTCAAGTTGTTCTGCTTTCATTATCTGTTCAGTAGCAGCGCTGCAGTGTGAAAAGGTTTAAGTTGGAGAAAGAAAAGCCTGAACATCTTTTATTTATTTATTTTTTTAAGGTAATGTTTACTGTTAATCAATACTTACTTAACGTGAAGGTCACTCAAAGTGAACTTAATGTGATCCCTCGCTGAAAAACCGAGCCACGCACTTCTTGGATGCAACGAATTTCATCACTAGGGGGCTCACTGGAGGGGAGACATCAAAGGGAGACAATGTGCTAATGTGGAACTGAATGCACCCCCTGACTCTGCAGTTGGTGGTTTGAGAGTCGAGATAAGGAGTGGGAGTGCAGGCACAGAGAAAGGAGAGCAGCACACAACAACCTGGGTATCAAGGACATTCCACACAGCTTTAGAGTCACCCCTGACAAACAGTACAGCATGCAGGAAGACGTCACAGGAACAGTGCACAATGGACTCATTCTTAGGCTTTCATGAAGTGCAAATGGCGACTCTACTGCAAGTTAAACCTTCTTCAAAAAGTGTTTCTAATAAGATAAAAGAAGAGAGCTTAAAGCCTGCGGCCTTCCATTTGATCCACAGGAGCCATCAGCTCATCCATCTAATTAATAACAGTTAACGACCCTCAAGTGAGATTTAAAAGTTAAATCTAAAGTTGTTGCTAAATGAGCTTGCTTAAAAAGTAAAAAAAGTAAATAAAATCTGAAGCTGAGAACTGGCTCAGTTTTCTACAAGTTATATAAGTGGGAAAAAACAGGTTTTTATTTTGGCAGTCTGACAACTTAATACATCTGGATGAATTCTTGTAACTCACTTGAAAATCTAACATCATTCTGAGCACGCTAAAAATATTCTATAGCTAACTTGAGACTCTTATTTTGAAAATCTGACAGTGTTAAAACATCTTAATATCTAATCTGTATTTCTACTGTAAGTCGTAGCTTTCTGTAGCTACAGCGAGCTTTTATTTTTAAAAGGTGACATTTTAAAGCATACTGGTACATGTATTTCAGTAGCAACCTGGAAGCTTTTTATTGAGAGTCTGACATGAGAAGATCCGGACAGCATCCTGAATTTATCGTTTTTATTTTGAAAAACTGGCACACATTAATAGTGTGTCCATCGTTGAATGTTTGATAGAGATGCAGACAGATGTTAATCCTGAGATGACGGTTTGTGAAAGGAGTCTGAGACGAGTTGATGAGTCAGTGAAGCTCACTTCTGACTGAAGACGGTGATGCTGAGGTGCGTTGTTGAGGATATTTGCTGCTGTTTTTGCTGCTGTTAGCAGGCGTTAGGGAAACGTTCTCTGAAGTGGATCTAACATTGTTGGACTTGGATACTTGGTGAATAAACTCTCATACTTTATGATCTGAGAATGGCAGCCGCTCCCAACCTGCTTGGGTTAATGTTCATGTTCTCACTGATAAAGTCGCTGTCACATTATTTTGCAGTCGTTTATGTTTTTACATACAATGAAACCCCAGTTATTTTTGTCCTTAACGTGGCATCATAAGGCTGGAGACAGAGATTACACTGCAGATTTATAATGAGCTCAGAATAAAAACTACTGGCAACATCATTCTGACTCTGTGGACAGTTAGACAACTGTCAGCTTGTCAGCCACTTCTTGCTCGCTCAAACTTTTACTGTATGTGGCTGTATAAATAAAACTTATCTGTAAGAGACAGACTCTTACATGCATAATACACCGATTAGAACATGACAAATGACTGAAGGAATCTCTGTCACCAGCATTGTGCTGGAGATAATGCAAGTATTTTGGTGGATATGAGGCTGAAATGACATTAAACCAAACTCAGTTTTAAAGTTTAAAGTGACTTTTTAAAAGCAGACTGCAGACATTCTGTACGGATGACTGAATATATTCTGACTGTATTTTATGCTGAATACACTGATATGTTGAAACACGAACTTCAGTCTTAGAGGTTTTAACTAATATCACAACCCATAAGTAAGCTGCTAACTTCATTTCCTATCATCAGCTGAATAACTACCTTTTAGAAATCAAATTCAAAAATCTATATAGGACTCCAGCTCCATGTAAAAGTAAATGATGACCACAGAGAGCTTAAAAGAGATACACATTCTATATAAAAATGTTACACTTTCTATGATGATCACTGTGTAGACCAAGCTCATTAAGCTCTTTTCTCCCAGTCTCTTCTGTAGGATAATCCACATTGACACAGATTCATATTTCTTGGAACACTGGATTAATACCCGTTGCCATGGTGAATCTTGGTATTTGAGCTCCATTGATCAGGACTTTCTTTCACACATACAGTGCCGTGAAAAGGAATTTGCCCCTTCATGATCTCTTTCTTTCTTTTTGCATATTTGTCACACTTACTGATTTTTATTTTAATATTAGACAAAGATACGCAGAGTAAATATAAAATATAGTTTTAAATAGTTATTTCATTTATTAAGGGGGAAAAAGCTATCCAAACCTACCTGACCCCATGTTAAAAGGCAATTTCCACCCTTGCTAAATCATGACGCAACAGTGATTAACCACATTTTTCGCAAAGCTGAGTTCAATTTCACTTGCCACAACCCTGCCTGATTACTGCCAGAACTGCTAAATCACAAAATCCCTTAAATAGAACCTGTCTGACACAATGAAGTAGCCTAAAGATCTCAACACATCATACAAAAAATAAAATAAAATAAAAAATCAAGCAAAGATGGGAAACAAAGTCACTGACATCTTTCAATCTGGGCCTCGTCAAACTACGGTTAGTGATAGTTAGTGTCACAAGTATTAATTCCCCACCTGTTCAGCCAATCAATCCTCAGTGTGTCTGTGTGTGTAAAACTTCCTTGTAGTGGTTGACCTGCCAAAGTTACCCCAAGTTCACACGATTTTCAGGAAAACTTGAGGTCAAAGTTCCTATGATTCAAACTCATCTGAGATTTTTTTAGTAGATGTGTCTAAGGTTAAATTTTTGTGGAACAGATGCTGCTCACACCAAGGCTATCACAATATTTCTTCAAAATAGCTGCACTACTAATAACTTTAATCCAATTTTGGCAATGTGCAACCTTGTCAACATTGTGCTTCCTGTTGAAAGGGAGTTTGTCTACGCCACTGTCACCAAGTGTTTAATCATAGGCAATTCTCTAACTGCTGAGGTTCTGATTCTTGTTGTGAACTCGCTCTTTATATAAATAAAATGTAACTGCATTTTAATTTTTGTCTTTTAATGTCTGATATACAATCCTAAATTTAACTGAGAATATAATCCAATGCAGAGGAGAGAAATGGAAAGTTAACCTGAAACTGCAATCACACAGACGTAACCATAAGGAGCCACGATTTATGCATATCGTCTCACTCACTCACACACACACTCACACAGACACACACACCCTCAGGTCTACACTGGAGCGCGTTAAATGGAAGGAAAGGGTGCACTGAGCCTGTTGAAGTAAATTAACATTACACTGTAGGTAAGTCTATCAACACTCCGCACTAATATGCAGCAGTACAATTGGATCATTGGTGCAATTATGTCACTGACTGTCAGCTGTGTTTTGTGTTCACACTTCTCCAAACTGAAAGGCAGTGTGTCTCTGTTCAGATATACAAAACATGTGAGGCATATAACCACCAGCTGCATTCATCACCACATTTCCAGCGGTGATGACCTTCAATTTCCTTCTCAGTTTCCTTTTGGACAAAAACTTCCTTTTAAAAAATCCTCGGCTGTTATCAAGAAAAAAATTATTCACTATGTCTGAAGTTACTCGCTATTCTGTGCACAATATTTATCTGGTGCAAGTGTACAAATTCTGGGCAAGTGCATTCATCCACTATAATGTCCCTAAAATTCAACAGTAGCCTCTGATATGTATCTGGCACTCTATGTTATACTTTCACAATTACAATGGAAAAGTGATTGCCGGTCCTCTGGATATATGTCACATCAGCTAATCACAGAATAGTCTAAACCAAAGACCTGAGCCTCTGGGACATGACGGTTGTGTATTTATTTATTTTTTTTGCTCTGCATTTTGAGGCCACAACATGAGTGGCCAAATTTGAATAAGAGGAGAAATTAAGAGCTAATGATAGTAACCTCGTTTTGCAAGCTGTATGGATCTTGTATCCAGACACAGATAGGTTAGAATTACTGCCATGTAACAGATTAATAAAAGAATTTCACCAAAAATGGAGCAGAAATGTTGTGTTGGTCAGCTAATTCTATTAAAATGCTTCAAAAGGCAAGAGCACCACAAATACAGCTAAACAGTTCAGTTTAGTGAGTCAAGTCAGAGGAAGTGAGCCCAGCAGAGAGATACTCAAAGCAGCCACTCTCCCATCTTCAAGCTTTAGCCACTGGGTAACATATTAAAAAAGAATCAATAAATTATTTTCAGGAGAAAATCAGTTATAGTTATAAAGAAAGCCTTTGCACCAGGCTTCAAAAATATTCATTACAGAACTGAATTTTGAGAATTTAATTTTTCCCATTTCTTTTATACTCTTAGTATTGTCAGACAGAAAACTGGGCAGTTTATAATCATTTCTCCTCCTCTGCCTTAGAATTGAAGTACGTGTAACATCCTGTCCCTATCCAAAATTCCAAACGGATCCCTATCCTTATCCCTATACACTTATTCCATTAATCTAGAAGGTGCTCTGCATCAGGCTCTGTTTTGTGTGTCACAAAGCCCTCCAACACTGATGCAACTGATGCAGGTCAAGTAATGGAAGAAAATAAGATCCCATCAGCAGCTATTAGTTGGCAACAATGGCCTAATCACTTGATGATCATAGTTAATTTAGTCTGATGAGAGAGCCACCAAAAGTGTCAATCCTTGACCCAAAAAAACAGATTGGTGATGATGTATCTCAGTTTCTACTCTTTAGCGTTGGCCGTGATTATAGCACTTTATTTTCTAATGCTGCTTCTGATGCTGACTGTAACTCTCAACTATAAGGAGGCCCGTGCCATAAAATACTAATATTCTCTCTGTTTTCAAATTGAGGGAACATTTTCAAAGCAATTTTTCATCTACTGACTTTCTGCTCAGAATAGGAAAATTGATTGGGACAGATGTGCATTGATACATCACCGACACACAACGTGCGTGGTTGAGGGTTAAACTAGACTGTTCCAGCTCGTGGAATCCAGCAAAGCCTTAAAACTGATCATCACAGTCTTCCCTACATCACCCAAGAAGGACCATATGCAGCCTTTATGTGCGTATCCTCTCTTAACTGAACACTACTGATTCGTAATGGATGCTCTTTTGTGTCTGTCTAATTTTGCTCTTTCGTGTCTTTATTTAATCCTGCTCTTTGGGTGAGATGTGCATCAGCGAACCTGCTGTGCCCCTGCATGGTTTCCACTGATGAGAAGGCTCTCGCCAATCGATTTCCCACTTTTTGCTCTGAGGCTGATCAGTAGAGGCACCAACACCACTAACAACCTTTTCAATTGTAACTCCTGATTTTACCTTTAACAAGCTACTAAATGACAAAAAAACCCAAGTTCGGCGGCTGGGAGATTGAAGCTAAAGTTGGTTAAATTTCTTTCTTTTGTTCCCTTAAATTCAAGCTATCAATTAACCTTTTCAGTTTGTTTTGATTTGTCGCTGGTTTGACAAAAATCAATCTGTCACGCAGCAAGGAACACAAGTCTAAACTCAAACTGCCATCAGCAACTCATTAAAGCTAAAAAAACAAGGCCTCAGCACCTCACAGATGAGGCTTCAGCAGAGAGAGATGGCGCATTATGGGAGTGTGTTTTGACTCAAATAATGTTGTCTTTATGAAAGCTGCTGCTGTCATGACTGTGAATTGGTAATGACTCACGAGGTTAGAGAAGAAAAGGAAAATATGCTAAAGCACAACTTTCATAAAAAAAAAAATTGTGTTTACTGGATAATATCTCCTGGATCTCTCTTTCTCTTCTAATTTAAGAAGGCAGCCGTTGCCAGGTCTCTCATCCTGCTGCTGTAGCCTCTGGATATTGTTGACCCCACAGTTTCTGAGCACCACAGTATTTTCATTCACCTTGTTTCATCCAGTGAATTCTAGTTTACATCTCACATATTACCCCATTATGTACTAATTGCGTTTGTCCCAATGACACCTTGAGTATTTAACAAAGGTATGTTTTCTATACCAATTGTTTTTTTCTGTACCCATAAATAGTGTAACCATAAAGTATCACTGAGTTTTCAGTTCTGTACATGTTGATTAGATTTAGTTCTGTCTGTTACACGTACATGTTTCAGGACACCAAACACATTTTTAAACATTAAAGAAAGATAACCCAGGTAAACACAAAGTACAATTCTTAAATTATAATTTAATCTATTAAGGGGAAAAAAGCTATCAAAATCTACCTGGCACTGTGTGATAGTTAGTGTCACAAGTATTAATTCCCCACCTGTTCAGCCAATCAATCCTCAGTGTGTGTAAA
>VUQK01010580.1:16737-26916 GCA_015106715.1 Bujurquina vittata | reverse complement strand
ACTGTCTTATTATCAGGAGACGACAGGCAATAATGAGTATGGCCAGAGCCGAGCAACTGCTGCTTTGAGCTTTCAAAGAAAGAGCCTAATTAAAGGCCGCTTTGTGACTTTTGTCACTTTTTTTGACTGGTGATTATAGGCCATTCATTGGGGAGGACTCATCAGCTATTTGCGGGTGGCGCACGCCATAAATATCACGTAAGAGCTTTGCTTATGTTGTGCCGAACCCACATTTTTCCCCTTACCGGCTCCCAAGATTCGCTCGCTCTAATTTGCAGAACAAATTCCTTTACTTTCAGCAGAATCTCCTCTCGCTAATAAGGACGTCTCATAAACGGCATTTCAGAGACAAACAAGGCTGTTTAAAAATGCAGGCTTCTCAGTATCTTGTCTGTGATTTCCTGTAATTAAGTACTGGGGAGCAGAGTGAGCGTCCTTGGCACCGAGGACAAGTTCAGTAGAACAAGCCTTGCTCCTTTTGGAGCTGATTTGACTAATGGCAGTGCTATATTAGCCCTCTGCTGGTTTGCAGCATCTTCTAAATCACCCCTCCACTGCTACTAAAACCATACGTCTCCAAAAAGTGGCCTACTGCTGTATTTGGGCCAACTCTAATTGTCTCGCTAATCTCTTCAGCGTTAAATGACCCAGAGAAACTGGGTCCCACAGGGCAGGCTTACCCTGCTGATTGGAGACTTTGCTTTTTGTTTTGCTTGGCATATTAAAACAGCATAGGCTGCTGATGGAAAGCCTACAGAACTATTGGAAATGTAATTAAGGGCTAGCAGCAGCTTTTAAACGGTTGACTAGTGCAGAAACAAACTGTGCCCTTCAGACAGCAAAAACTTTAATACATGGGAAATGAGTGGCCCGATCGATAAGGAGGGCGTTATTTCTTTTGTATGGGAAAATTCAATGGAGGACAGAAATGGGCTGTTTCAGTGCCTGTATACTATTTCTCATTTTCCCAGCGGAGAGCCGAATTTTACGGCAATATTTGCTTGAAAAGCAGACAAATAGAGTCCTCTCTGTAAGATATAATCATTTGTCAAGTCAATTTCATCTGTCATTAAAACAAAAACAAATAGCTGCTGTAAGCTGTGCCGACAGCAATTGAATCTCCAGTGTTCTGAGATGACGCACAAAAGATTAAAAAAAAAACAAAAAACATGCAGCACGTACACTCCTCAGGTGTTCAGGTGAGGCAGAGTTGAGAAATGCTTCAATCAAGCACAATTATTTGTTGAAACCATTTTGGACTGACAGTGAGCGCCCTATTGTCCTTACAATAGGCTGTTCACAATTACATTCATCACAAACCACCTCTTATTTGACGCGTCTTTTTTTTTAAGCCGACATTTTTCACAAACTGCTTTTCCAAACAAGCCGGCCTATGGGGCGAGTGATTGAGCAATTATCAGAAACAGATTCAGCAAACCCATACCGTGGCCTTTTGTCCCCTGCATCAGCCAGCCTTGGGATCATTAGAAACTTTTTTTCTCTTCGTGTTTTCTCTCTTCAAACCTCTGACTTTGTAGCCTGCACACAAGCAGGATGATACAACACCTTCAGAACTAGTAGGAGTCCATCCATCCCT
The DNA here is from genome assembly GCA_015106715.1 of Bujurquina vittata. Classification (NCBI taxonomy): domain Eukaryota; kingdom Metazoa; phylum Chordata; class Actinopteri; order Cichliformes; family Cichlidae; genus Bujurquina; species Bujurquina vittata. The sequence goes on along the minus strand of VUQK01010580.1, from coordinate 25,319 downwards.
GGCTATCTGTCAGTGCAGCAAAAAGACATCAAAGTCTATCAAACACTGTCTCACTGTGCTGCCTCTGATAAATATTCATGATAGAAGCTTGAAAACCAGCTGTTTTTCTCCAATTAAAGCTTGCCGAGATGTACTGTTTTGGAAATAAATTGTTGCTTTTTTAATTAATGGCTCGCGTTACTGCACTAAAAACAACTGAGAAAAAAAAAATATAGCACTTCATTCCAGAGATGTGCTGCATGAGAACATATGGATAACAAGGTGAGGAAATGGTGCAGTGCCGACCCCCTGTTACTCATGGAAAGGGAGGAGTATATTTCCTATTAGACCTTATCAGAAAGATGAGAATGCTGCTTTGGTAACAGGTATTGAACGCCAGCCCAACTGGCCATGCAGAGCAGATCAAATCAAGTCATCAAAAGATCCTTCTTACATCAAAGCCCAGAGCAGGCCTGGCCACGTGCCTGCCATACCAACAGTGTCGAAACAAAAAGCGGGGCAGCCAAATCTGGCAAAGCACACAGACGGCTGCCCACTTCAAAGGCAGGGATCTGCTGTCCGCCATTATTCGCTGGCACCCCCCAGAAACCCAGCGGTCAATGAAGGCGAGCGGAGAGAAACCACTGAGGACTTACCATCAGGAGGCTGGGCCGGTGTGAAGTGAGGTGGTTTGTCTGAAAGAGATAAAAGAGAAAGAGAGAAATAGGTTTTTAGTTTTGGGGAGCTTCGGCGACTTCCCAGGAGTAAAGGCCAAGTAATTGAGTTGCTACAAAAAAAAAAAGAGACAAAAAAGAGGCAGGGCTTGGTTTTTTCCTCTAACACATTCTAATGCAGTGACGGGATCCTACAGGGATCCAGCTGAGCTAATCGACACAAGTACATTTCAGCAAAAGCAGTGTCATCATTGTCATTCATTACATCTACGCTCTTTTGATCCCAAACCCCACTCCATGACTTCTGATATTAGAGCGCATGAGGATTGAGAAGACAGACATCTGTTTTTGTTTCGGGTTCAAAAAGTATGAGATAAGACGTGAAATTACACAATACTGATATCATAATGTACCTCAGACCCCCAGCCCTGCACATCCTGCAAATATAAGCATAATAAATCAGAATGTTTTCCCTTAATTCATTAGATGACATCATACTATTGTCCCAGTCAAAACCCAGCAGACCGTGATGTAAGGCTTATCAGTTCATGGGAACTGATAAGTGTGACTGAGTGTGGAAAATCGCTCATGGGAAAAAAAAATCTCAGGTAACCTGAAACCTTTGCAGTGTTGATACCATGATGCTTGCCAATGAGGACAAACGTGACCAGCCTGTTTGCACTGATTAGGAACCCTTATATATATAATAAAGATTGATGTAGCTTATTTCCACATTACTTTGCAGGGAAATGGGGGCTATTGTTAAAAACTGAAATGCAGCTAAAACTAACAACTATTATTATATTGTTGTTTAATCTCATGATTATTTTTCAATTACATGATCAATTTGTTTAGGCACCAAAATAAGAAAAAGAGCGAAAAAGCAATTTCCCAGAGCCTTAGGAGATGTTCGGTCTGAAACCCCAAAATGTGTAATTTCCAATGTTAAACAGCCAATTTCCAGATTTTAGAGGCTATAACCAGAAGAAAAAAAAGTTTGCTTGCAAAACAATGGCCCATTCATACCGCAGTAGATTCATTTTCTGCGGATTGACTAACTGATTAAACAACTGAGCATTAGTATTGAACAGAGGACAGCAGACAGCACACACATATGGTATGAGCATCATGTAAGAGAAGCAAACACATGTCTGATTTGTTGAATACTGCAGAATTATGAATGTTTTTCTCACAAAAAAATCCACAATAACAAAGGATCAGTAGCGGAGCGACTCACGTGTCAGCACTGTATGTACACGTGCATTTACGTGTGCAGAAAGAGGCGAGCACACCCTTTCTTAAAATAATTATTAATTAATACTACATACACTTTGTGACAATAAATAAAGAAGCACAATCAGCTGTCTCTCCGGTGAGCCCCTCTCCCTGCGGACTACCACCTTCAAACCCACCGTCTTGGACAGCAGCTGGCAAATGTAATCCTCACATTGCTCTGCAGCCTAGGTGAGCTCATGATAGCAGCACATGAACCTGCTGCATGCTCTGGTTGGTGTGGCCACATCAGCACCATTGCTGACCACCCACAAAACAAGAGATTTAATGGGAAAGCAGCTGAATGACCTTGAGGATGGCCAGACAGGAAGGGCAAAGTCAGCAGCAAATAAACTTTTAAACTATGAGTAAGGGGATAGTTTATTAGTGAATCCATCGCAAATGCTGTCCATTTCTCTGACAAATGAAAAAATAAAACATTTAAATTACTAGAATGTGTCACAAAATTTTACGTGAGCTGCCATTAATGTACCTGAGTGGACCGCAGGAAACACTACAGATCATTATCAACACTTAGTAGTGATCTTCAGCAAATGGCCAGCCTTTAAAAAAAAAATAAAAACACGTTTTCCTCGAAGAGCATCTCGATACACTGGCCAAAGTGTGCACTGGAGGTCCAAGCACGACCCAACTGAACCACCATCTGCACTCCAGCAGTCAGCTCGGCTGTCTGACTCACTAAGCAAAGCCCCAGTGAGTTGTCAGAGCTGCCTGCGCTGAACAAACACACCAACACACACGGCTGTGCAACCACCCAGCCATGTCTCCAATGTCTCTGCACTGTGAAGGATAATGAGGAAGATAAAACACATCACATCATTTACCCCGCTAACACATTTTTCAGGGACCCACGTCAGCCACTGCTCCGAAGCCTTTTCTCAGGACTCCCGCGATCCACGTCTGCATCTCGAGACACAGCTGAGTTTTAAATTTAGGCTCACTTAAAATTGCTTGTCAACAGCCGGGGCTTCAGGGGAGAGAGCAAAAAGTGTGTGTGTGAGTTTGTGTGTGTGTGCGCACGAGAGAGAGAGTGAAAGAAAAAATGAGGAGAGGGAAGAGGAGAGGCGAGGTTGGTGCTAGAGGTGAATAATGAAGTGTCTGGTGAAGCTGTTTTCTAGTCAGTCATGACACCAGCTGATTTCCATCTGTGGGGATTTCAGGAAAACACAGAAATTGGCACGAGGATGATGCAGAGGAAGTTCTCCTAAGATTGTAAAGGTGCACAGACGCACACTCTGCTCCCCGTCTCGCATTTGCAAGCGCTTCTAAATGTGGAAAAAAAACAAAACAAACACACAGCAATAAAGACGTATTACCGCACAGGAGGGGGACTAAGAAAAAGCGCGACAGAGAAGGTGTAGTACAAAGCAAGATGCTGGGGAGAGCTAAACGATTTCTTCACATTTCCATAACGAAAGCACAAGATAAGATCTTTCCATAAACATATCAGCCATTTTCATCTCCCTTCGCAACCTGGCAGAGCCTGCGTGAGTTCCCATGCCTGTGTGAATGTCACAACACGGCCATCATTCACCATATATCTTCAGCAAATCAATATGTGTCTGAGTGTGACATTTAGCCATGTGCAGAAAGAGGTGTGTGTGTACATATCCTTGCATGTGTGTCACCTTCCCCTTTGCTTCAGCTGATGTATAGTCAAACCGAATGATGAAGCGACTGTGTGTCCGCGCTGGCAGGAAAAAGCATTTGGGAGAGGTGGGGGCTAAAAACTGTGTGCGTATGTGTGAACATGCTTCACCCCATATGGCGACAACAGAAATTGCAAATCTGAGGTTGCATGACTCCTCTAACACCCTTCCTCCAATCACACACACACACACACACACACACATCACTACTACCAGCGCTATCACAACCCCATCCAGATGTCCTTGTGGCCACATGGCGAGGGCTCTTGGCAGCATAATAGACCCTCTTTCAGCTCATCAATTTCTCCAGTGCACATTTCTTTTCAGTCGGTCATCTGAGAGGTGAAGATTGGCTTGCTTTAACTGAGTTTGTATTAAATCTAATAGAATCTGTCTGGCTTAAATTGATTCGGGAACACGGCGAGGTTACAAATGAACTATCCCCATTCGGGTGACCAAGAACGGCGAGTTAGAGAAGGAACAAGTGACAAAGATGACAGGAAGACAATCGCTGAAATAAGAGGAGCATCCTCTGGCGAGGCTTTGCCTCGTCTATGGGTGCAAATTCAACAGCCTGATAACAGACAAAGAGAAATCCAGCAAAAACAGGTGGAATAACAACCGCGGACAGAGAGAATTAAAAGAGCCTTTCTTCCCAAAATGATCCTCAAATAGCACTTTAAATCGAATTTGGCAGTATTAAAATTACTATTACAGTTGTGCTGTTTGAACGCATTTGCTTACTTATTATAATCTGCAGGTGATTATGAGGAGCAAGTCATGCATAAATATTAGCCCACTTTGAAAAGTTGAATAAATTTCCCCTTTAACACAGTTTTAGCTGGCAGGGCACTCACAAATAGAATTGTGTAGCAGCGTGAACAAGCCTGCTTTAACAAAGTGAAGTGGGGAAAACCTGGCTGCAGGTTGCAGGCTGGTGGTGCAAAAACAAAAGGTGGCAGGCGAATGTCTATTTCGGGCATGCTGTGAAGCTAACTGTCGGCATAATCAGCCCTGTCTGTCGCGGGCTGGGCTGACTATCAGATCAGTGTTTTCTAAGCAATATTTGAAATGTCTCGAGAATTGAGTATCAAAAAGTGTAGAGTGGCATCAAATGATTGTTGTAAGGTTTTTTATCTAAGACAAAACCCTGAGAGAGGAGGGGCAGAGAGATCTGGCATGCTCCTATTCTTCAAATTCATGTAATAAGGGGGGTGGGATTTTTTTTGTACATAAACTCATCTACCGCAATGGCACTATTACTTGAAATCCACAGTTAACTCTTTTTTCAGAACACTTTCACACAATGCCCACTATCAAAACTGCCACCACTAACTAAGGCTCACAAATTGTATGCTTTGGGCTCTTAATGAGCTGCTTTAATTTCGATAGATTAAGAGGAAAGAATTTTGCACTGGGGTGGATGACAGGAGCGGTCAGAGTTTTCCAGGCCAAAAGATACTTTTTTTATCCACCAAAGACATTTAATCGCCATTTAATACTTCATCGCACAGTTCAAAGTAAATGCCAAGGCTTTGGAGAGGAGATAGGCGCAGTCTTAGAAGCCTGCAGATACAGAATCAAGGAAGGGGGGGCTGTGACTTTAGCTGTCTTGATGTCCCTACTTTAAGTGCAGATAAGGCTGTCATGAGAGTTAAGGTGCTTTTGAAGGGGGCATTTCTTCCAACAAGGGCATTTAATGCAAAATGAGGTGGGATCTGGAGTTAGAAAACAAAAATACAGCACTCTATTGCCAAACAGTGACCCATACATTTAAAGTTGCATGAAAATGCAGTAGAAGAGAACGCAGCAAAGTGCGGAGAGTTAAGTTGTGCACTTCAGTTTAACAAACGTACAGTTGTTGAGGAACAGGAGCACGGCAAAGCCCAGCGTAGATGTGGCCAGCAGGATGAGACAGATGTTGCAGGGGATCATGAAGTAGCGCACCACCAGCGACACTTTGTGCTGGTACCTGCGGTCCCGCTCTGGCGGCGGCGGCGAGGGATAGTGGCACCCGCTCATGCTCCACTCCAATGACCCCCGCCCCTCCAGTGTAGAGGAGATGACGGGACGTGGAGCACGGCGAGGGGTGCCCAAGGACCCGTTGGAAAAAATGATGGCGGTGGGTTGGGGGGGGGGGCGGCGATGAAGATAAAATGAAATAAAATGCAAAAATAGATGGTCGCTGTTTCAGCTGTGGTTCCAGCTGTGCACCGTGGCAGGGACCCGGTGACTGTTTCTGTCACAGAATTGCAGCAGGAAGCTTTCAGCGGTTTCCAAGCAGCACATTTTTAGAGGTAATAACATCCATTTGGGGGAAAGGACAGCCTGGGAGACAGGGATGTTGGACTGCTACAGCCCCCCACCTGTCCACACGACCTCCATTCTCCTGTGCCCACTGGAGAAAAGCCAAACTAATGGGATTTTAATGTGAAAGTATGTTTGTGTGTGTTCTTAAGTGGGTTATACTTACAGTGCAAACATGTGTGTGGATTTAAGTGGGTAGCAATAATGTGTCTGAAAATGTGCACTAGTGTGCTTGTGGCATGTGCGTGTGCGGTGCACCAAATCCAGAAATTTGTTGGGATGTGGGTGTTGTGGATTGTCAGATATCCAGGGGGGGAGACTTCCAGAGCAGACCGACGGTAAATCCACAGAAGGAATCCGTTCTTTTCTTTGCTGACTGATAATAAGTGAAGCAGGTCTGGGGACGAGCACCCCCCCTTCCTCTCTTGTCAAAAGCCTTTACAAAGAATGCCGACGTCTGGTGCTCGCCGAAAACATGTCACAAGTATTTCCCTAAGAGGTGATGGCTGCGTATCTTATTTAGTTTCCATGTGGCTGTTGCCTGCTGGACTATCAGAGTATAGGCGCTTTCATCAGCAATGATCGGCCCCACTGGTCTTCAAACTTAACACAACTTTTTTTGTATCCAGCTTGTTTGGCTTATAGCGTGGTCCACTGCACACAAAATCCATCCAAATCTGACACCCTCACCGGAGCACCTTGTATCTTCAGTCGCGTGATTAGGAGGCTGGCTCGAAGGCAGCTGGCTGCCTCTCGCTCAACCATATGGAGATGGTTTGTGTTTTCTCTCCGCTTGTCCTGCGTGCCTGCCACTCCTCGCTGGTTCAGTACCCTATTATTCCTATCGAGTCTCATGGAGGGGGTAAGCAGCTGTCCCCACCTTTAAACCCTCTGGAGCACTGGGGCCAAAAGCAGGTCAAAAGAAGTGGCTGAGAGGAGGGAAAAAGTTAGAGTGGCGAACGATCGCGATCCCCGCTCAACCTGTCGGTCCACAGCTGTTTTCTTCCTAAGCAGCTACAGATGAGCAGCAAAATCCACCGACACTATGGATGAAGAACCTCATAGAGAGAAAAGGAGAAAAACCTCTGTGCAAACAGAAATCAACTGAGGTGCTCGAGGCGAGGATTTGTTGGGCATTATTTCCCTTGTGTTAGAAGCCTGTGAAGAAAATTCCAGCCAAATAATGAGAGGATAAGGCTCTCACTGACCCTTGTAAGAATTAGGCTGATTTAGCTTCTGCTGTTTTTGCCTTTCAGGAAAATAACTTGTCCAGTATTGTCTCTCATTCTCATGTTTGCTGTTTCTCTTTTATACGCTCCCCCAAGCATCCAGTCCCTTTTTTTCACTGGGATATCTCAGTCCAGAGGCGCTCCGAGAGTCCTGGCCAGAAGGATTTATGCTCCAGCTTCTCCTGTGTGCGTATCCAACATTCACTGGCAGCCAAAACAACAAATTAGGCTCCGGGTATTCATAGCGTGCTTAATCCCCAGGCAGCAGGTAGTGGTCCCGGTGTCAGTGCACTCAGTCAGCCAACTGAAGCACGCAGGAGAGAGTCAATGAGAGAAGTCAGCAGACAGACAGTGCGAGAGGGAAGTACACGGGAGGGAGGAGGAGTGTTGGCCGAAGGAAACGCAGCTCCTGACACTTCTGTCCAGCTTTTTTTTTTCTTTTGGAGAAAACTGCAGCGACATGTCGCTGGTTTTCCAAACAGTGTCCTCCTGAGCACGCCTCTCTCAGTCCTCAGTCAGCGGAACGGATAGGCACATATTAAGTGAGTGAGAGAGACTGTGAGTGTGTGTGTGTGAGAGAGAGAGAGAGAGAGAGAGAGAGAGATAGACGTGGGGGGAGTGGATGAGGGGCTGTCTTTAACAAAGGCAGACGGGAGGAGGGCTCCGAGTTGGGTGAGGGAAAAGAAAATGAGTGAGAATAAAGGCTTTGGGGAATAGTACTCGAGTCCTGTCAAAGCAGAGAGGGGGGGGGGAGCAACAGTGCAGCAGCAAAACAAAAGAGGGCCACAGTCCTGGGAGATGTCAACCAACTCCTCCATTTGTTTATAGCCTAATCAAAAGAAAGTCTCTTCCACAAGAGCTGCAGAATTTCCACAAAGATTTAATGAGGCAAACTGAGAGAAAATAAGCCTGCGAAGGGAGGAGGGAGCAAAACTTAAACACATTAAAGTCAATCACGTATTAACACTCTCCAAACAGCCTAACCCACTTGTCACCAATATATACAACCAGTGCAGAAATAAGCCTGAAAAACTCCACATCCATTAACAATCTTCAGTTAATTAAGATTCCTACTTTTTTTTCTCTGACTCACTTTCATGATAACAAGGAACAGGTTTAAAAAAAAATAATTAAAGAATATGGCAAAGATGAATATGATCTGAGGCTATTCCATTTCACAGAAGGTCATCTTTGCTCTTTTAAACTGCAATGTGTAACTGTTTTTTTTTTTAATGTTCTAATGAGTTCAGACTGGATGGGTGGTTATCCTGTGTTTTAGCAAGACCCTGCATCAATATCTACTTTGAAGTAACTCAACAGCAGCAGGCAGCAGATGCAAGGCGGTGTCTATCATCAATTATTTATGGTTCTTTTTCACTCTCTCTATCTGTGTCTCCATCTTCATCCCCCCCCCCCCCCCCCCCCCCCCCCCCCCTCTCCCAAAACGCCCC
>VUQK01010580.1:0-16717 GCA_015106715.1 Bujurquina vittata | reverse complement strand
TTTTCCCCCCCCTCCTTTGTGTCCCCCCCTTTCCCCCCCCCCCCCCCCCCGCTCCCCTCCCAGCTTTACACAAGGGTGCACGGGCACATACACACACTGATGGTGGTGCATGTAGAGGCTGCAATCCACACAATTGCCTTTTCTGACAGCAGCGCATACACATCGTAAAAGGCTCCTTCTGTCTTTCTGCCTCGATCTGTTTTTAGTCTACAAACTTATACAACACAGACACACACGTACAGGTTGGTGATCTTGCTTCCCCCACAAAGTTGGTTTTATCTTTTTGGACTGTGTGCTCATTCTCAGGTTTAAGCTGAGCTTTGTGGAAGAGAGTCTAATACGAGGGGAGCTGGATTTTTTTAGGCTGCCTGCTGAGGGTTGAAAGTTCAAACCCCTCCGGCCCCCCCTCTCTTCCCTCCATCATCAGCGACACCACCCACCTAGAAGCACCCCACTATCGTTCTCTTTTTTCCACACACGATACCCCACACAGTCCATATCAGCTCTCAAATAGCATTACAAAACCTGATTGATGGACTGAGTGAACAGAAAAACATGTAACAGCTGCTTTCTCATTTTCTGCTTCTCTTTTGTCTCTTGTTTCACTTTCATTTACAACTTTGTATCATCATGCTCATCGTGTCTAAAAGGGGGTTTGGGGGTGCAGCAAGTGCTTTAAACACAATACAAGCATGGGAACCTGACAATGTCACAGGATTTGATGATGGGTGAAATGCCGAATTCTCCCAGCAGAGGGCACTAAGCAGCCAGCCTAGCACCCTGCTCTGCTGCCACGACCCAAATAAAATCTTCCATTGACATCAAAGCTCAGCTGCTTTGATCCATTTTTAATGCCACAAGTATCGCACAAGGTTAACATCTCTCTCTGAAGGCTTTGAAATGGCAATTTCCATTAAGGAGCCAAAGGAGCGGCTCTCTTGCTTAATGGTCAGGCAAAAGTAAAAGTTGATATCTGCGTGAATATGCACATGTGTATGAGTTACCTTTATAAAAACTGTCATGTTCAATAACTGCTTGGCAGTTACGCTTCAATCAAGGTGTGTGTGTGCGTGTGCGTGTGTGTGTGTGCGCGCGCGCGTGCCTACTGGGTCTGCACGTGTGTCTGAGCACACCCTGGTCTTCTTGCTGGTCAGCGCTCATGTAATTGATCTAAGGGAAAATAGCTGTGGCCTTTTCAGAATGACAATGTTTCCTACAAAGGCCAAAAGGATTATCAGTTGAAGAGAGACAAGAAAAGAGACTATTTCTACTGAGATTTACTTAAAAGGATCAAAGTGAAAAAGGCAAAATTTCCCATCTTTTTGCATCATCTTTATTTCTCACACACGCTCCATTCGAGCCGCACAGCCACGGGCTTGAGGCTCAGAACATATATGGTGATATTTTTGCAACTTTGCAGACGTTCTCGAACTGTGGGCTGCTGGGGTCGCTGTGTGGACAACCAGGTGAAAAATAGACAAGATGATGTTACGCTGCCTTTGATTTAAGTGAAATTAACTGTGGATCCTTTTTTTATTGTTAATAACTGACAATAATTGCGGCGTGCAAGGTGTGGGGAAAAAACATATCTTGGTTTCTGAAATGGGGCTCGGCTGAAAAAGTTTGAGAACCACAAGCTTAAACTATCACTATGGACTATCCGCTTGGAAACAAGAAGTGGGAGATATTACAGTGTGTTTAATAAAGCAGTTCTCTAAAGGGTGATCACAAAGCTCGGGGAATGGGCTCATTAAACTGAAATCTCTTTCAAGATCATCTTGGGCAAAAATCCTCATTGAGCTACAGCCACGAACATCAGGCTGCAACGCTTGTTGTTCGTCCCTAAACACCTCTCGTCTCACTGCTCACCGCATTCAGGCTTGGACACTGGCCTCTTCAACTGGAAACTGCTAAAAAGTACTCGGCTGCAGACCCAGCACTCATTACCAGCAATGATCCTATGCAGGAAATTTGGATCTGCTGGAGAAAGTTGATTTCTGCGCAAGTTTAATGTCCAGTGAAATCAGTGTGAATAGTCAGAAGCAGACATCCGAGGAGCAACAGGCTCGCAAACACATCCGAGAAGATGAAATTAAGCAAGAGAGAGAGAGGCCAAATTAAAAACATGGAAGGATTTAGATTTTTATGGGCCTCTTCCTTTTTTGATCACATCTCATGAATTCTAACTGTAAATTTGTTACGAGTAGGTAAAGAAGTGACTGACATATCACGCTTTGTTAGAAATGTATTGAGTCTAAAATCAATACAAAACCAAGTCATTCAACGTGTTCTTTTGGCAGTAGTTTCCATGCTCACTCATACAGAACTGGATCATGAAATAAGTATGACTTCTTCAGCTTTCATCAAATTATGCGCTTGGGTGGGGTGGGGGGGGGTTTGTGTAAACCTCCAGCACTAAAAACGTCAACAACAGTTTTGTAGGTTAGGCTGTGTACGGAAAGAAAAAATCTCTGCTGATGAATACATCAACACCCCATTAGAGTGAGATTCTAACCATTTTTCAAAGCAGGAGCTATCAAAAGTGAAGCTGTTGCATTCACTAATGGCATCAGAGATCATCCTTTCCTGCTGTCCATTGTAAATAAGCATGTTAATGATGTTGATGAAAAGAAAGTCTGTTAAAAATTTGAAGGGATTTTTTTTTTTTTAATTGGCTGCACTAAAGCCCATGTACTGGCCCACTCAACTATTTGCGCGTCTCATTTCGAGGATAATTTACTGTATTATTCGTCATTTTGTTTTGGTGCATATGTATTTATGGATAATTAGAATCTGCAGTAATGGGGGGTTATTTCAGCCAATGGGATCGCAGAGCTCAATCAGGAGCTATTGACAGCTTTTTCTTGTTATGAACCGTATTTATACGCGCCTTCAGCGCTGCATTAAATCACTACTTCGTATAAATGCACCTAATTCAGCTATAAGCTATGTGTTCAAAGCCACAAATTTTGTTCAGGTTATTAGGTCAACATTAAAGGGTAATGTCAAATTCTTCATGTGCATCGAGCCGTGCAGCCGGGGGCTGATGGAGGGAGGCCCAGTTTCCTTACCAAGTGGGCAACGGCAGAGAAATGCTAGCAGGTGGGCCAGTTGTCTTGCTACGGTATTAACTCCAATCATCATAAGTCAGACTTCGCTGCACCACCCAACAGTATCGCAGATTTCCCTGTCATCAAGCCTCCAAGCTGAGCAGTGCTCATTCAGCAAAGAGGAGGCCAGAGCCGCTCACAGCTGTGCACAGCTAATAGCATTAACCTCTGCTAAACAGGGGATCAGGAAAAAGAGCAAGAGGTAAAAAAAACTGTTAATGTTAGACTGTTAATGATGAGAGATGAAAACAAAATGGTTAAGTCACTAGTGTTATGAAAACCAAAAATCAACACAATTTTAGTACATTTCTATTGATTTGTTGTGGTGTTGTTTATAGAGAAATACAACCCTATTAATTTGGACACTAATTAGAGACTGTATATAATACTGTATATGTATTTATTAAGTCCCGACTGAAAGACTCCACTTTAACTGCTTTGTGTTGTTTCTTTTATCTAGAAGTGGACACATTTGGGTAAAAGGTCTGAGTAAAAAGTGATCAGCTAACCCAAGGACACTTGGTTAGCAAGATGCATCAATGCATTCTATAGCTGAATGACATCCCATTCTTAATATGACATCGGCCCACCCAACAGCTTTAAATCTTCTAGGAAGGCTTTCCACAAAGTTTAGGAGTGTGTTTATGGGAAGTTTTGACCATTCTTCCAGAAGCACATTTGTGAGGTCACACACTGGTGTTGGGCGGGAAGGTCTGGCTCACAGTCTCTGCTCTAATTCATCCCCCCCAAACTCGCTCATCCATGTCTTTATGGACCTTGCTTTGTGCACTGGTGTGCAGTCTTGTTGGAACAGGAAGGGGCCAACTCTTGAGAAAAACAACCCCACGCCATAATCCCCCCTCCCACTAAACTTTAAGGCAGTTTCAGAGTGGATGCGTTGCATAAAAACGACACGAAATTACGGATCTTTCGGAAGCGAACCTGATGTGTAACCTACATACACACCGGACGCGTTTTTTGGCGAATAAAACGTCCTCATAAAACACACTGTGAAAGAAACGAGGTCGGCATGAAGCAATTATGTAATGAGGTCCTGACGTTTCTAAACAAGAGAAGGAAGAAACAGATTCTGGGTTCATCGAAGTTTCATGGTTTGATCCCGGAGCTGAAGCTGCATCACGGCCACTTTCACGGGTATTTCATATCAGTGGGCAGTTTGAGCTCTTGTTGGCAGAGTTGGAAGAAGATAATTTCAGCGAGCTGACTGACCCGAAGCAGCGTATAGCTGTGTGTCTGAGGTAAAATAGTATGATTTTACTGTTCCTGCACTGCATATTCAGTGTATTGGTGCGCATTATGAGCTATGAGCTCACATGATGCTAAATGCAGCACTCTGATTGCTTAGAACTGTTTGTTCGCTTGTGAAAGTCTGAAAAATTTGATCTGAAAAATAAATGCCGCAAATCTGTCCCATGAACTGACGCGGTCGGTGTCCAAAAAGTGTGCAGGAAATTTACGCGTCCGGTGTGTAAAGGCTTTAAACAGAAAAGTACAGTTCTCCTGGCAACCGCCAAACCCAGACTCCACTGAAACAAATCCCGACAGAGAATATATCTCCACTGCGCCAGAGTCCAGTGGCGGCATGTTTACGCCACTGCATCCAACACTTTGCATTACATTTTGTGATGTAAGGCTTGGATGCAGCTGCTCAGCCATGGAAACCCATTCCATGAAGCTCTCTACACACTGTTCTTGATCTAATCTGAAGGAAACCTGAAGTTTGGAGGTGTGCACTATGCAACTCAGCATCCGCTGACCCCACTCTGTGATTTTACATGGCTGAGTTGCTGTCATTCCCGATAACTTATTTTGTTGTAGTCCTACTAATAGCTGACTGTGGAATATTTAGTAGTGAGGAAATTTCACAACTGGACTTGTTGCTTAGGTGGCATCCTCTCACAGTACCACACCGGAAATCACTGAGCTCCTGAGAGCAACCCATTCTTTCACAAATGCTTGCAGAAGCAGTCTGCATGCCTAGGTGCTGTATACATGGAAGTATATACAGTGTGTAAGGGAGAGGTCAAGTTTAGTGACTCCAGTACCTGCTGTCAAGCTTAGCAGACAGCTGGTTACACCCACTTCAAAATATATAGAAAATAAATTTAACCTCTGGTGTTGGTGCTAATAGGACTATGATAGAGGATTATGGAAGTTTGGAAGCTTACACAAACAGTTTCTACCAGGAAACTTGGTTTGCATGTGTTTGGCCAGCAGAGTGCTGAATTATTTCCATACAAGGGTCTCAGTGGCTTGAATGCTTAAGCATAGGATTATTTTCACACACCTCAAGTTTTTTGAGGCTTGGAACTCTGTTCATCATTTTTAAACACTTTTTTTTTTTTACATTTATCATCCTCCATCTAAAACAGGCATACATGTGATCTGGCTCTTGTCTGTGGTTTGACATCGCTCCACGAGTAAGCAATTTTTTAGTAGCATTGAAATTTTTCAGATAATGAATTTGCTGCTGTATTAAAGTCAAAATTCTGTTTTTATGACAGCTCTATTTCTGAGTCAGTGGATGATTGTACTACTGCCCAGCACTGATGTAAGTGTGAATGAGAGCGTTCCCACACTGGGTGGGCTCCACACACTGTGACTCACTGTGTGACACATCGGCCTCCATTTGGTGTCAACCTGGACACACTGTGACGCTGATTGCAGCGAAAACAACCCACAGCTACATATTAATTTTCACAAATCCACTGATTGAAGCACTCGGGTCATCTTAAAATCTAGCGTTTATGTTCCATTTAGCCATTTAGTTAGAGCATATCGATAGTGAGCCGGATCTGTTCGTGTTGTTTAGACCCCAAGCCATTCTTCCAGCTAATGCTGTTCAGCCAACCACAGAGGAGTCTCCAGCCAAAATGATCCACCTGTCCACACTCAACACTTCTGGCCACATTAGCCTCTTCCGCCCACTCCATCCCACGCTACCATGACCTGCTTTTCAGCCTACGCTGAGGCAGCTCTTAGCCTGGGGCCCCAACCAGGACCTATCCACAGCTGGACACTGAATTCCCTCTCACACAACGAGAATGAGATTTTTCGCCTCCAGACCTATCTGGAGCCAGAAGATGCTGATTCTCTCCTGAAGGCTGATGTTCTCAGGGCTACTGCATGCTGGCTGACCCTCTCCCTTCTTTTCCAGCAGTCCACTAAATAAAGAGTAACCCATTCAGGAGGAAGTAAGTTTTTATTAGCCAGCTCTGATTTTCTAGCCAGCCCCTTGTGCACATCAACACCCACAACAACAATGATTACAGGATGTAATATCCTCCCCGCTTCACTGCCTTGCCCTGTTTACTCAGGTCTTCAGCACCAACATTTTTCCCTTAATGGCCATGTAGGAAATTATTCCAATGGCGGGGCACAGACAGGGAAATAATGAGAGAGAATTGCATGGCAAAAAAAGGACGAGTGACAGAAAAAAAATGTGGGAAGAGGAGAGGGAGAGAGACACAGACAGAGAGAGGGAGGGAGAGAGAGAGCAACCTGGGAGCTCTTGGCTGCTGCAAGCAGAGTTAGCGGAGAGTGACACTTCTCCATGTGGCTGGCATATGGAGCCAATTGTGGCTGCAGCACAGGACGGCTAGGAGAAGGGAATCAGAGAAGGAGTGGCTGGCTCTGACAGCCTTTACATTGGAAAAGCAAGGCTGATGGAGCTAAAGGATGATACAGATGTCAGTCTGAGGCCAAGTCCGCCATCTGTCATGGGGAACCGGCCAAGTCACACCGGCCTGGTCGGGAGGAGGAAGTAGCAGGAGACTCATGATGATAAGTCATTATGATCTGAGAGCTGTCCTTTCAACATGGCTTATATCCAATAGCACTTTTCACTAGTGCAGACAGAGGACAGTTAGACACACAAGTCAGACAGTGTGGGTCAGCTTAGTCACAGCAGTAACCGTCAGATAGGGTCTTAGAGTTCTCTGGATACACTCTTCAAAGGTTTCCAGCATCCACAAACACATCTTCACTTTCGCCTGCACACTGCTGATTTGCATCGATTTTACAACGTAGCTGAAATTCGCTTTCACACACAGACGCATAAATGCATGCATGCACATCTGTAACGACTCTCAAGTATTGCACTGGCACAGATTAAAAGTGTTCAGACACCTAGCCATCTGCTGATGTGAGGGAACGTACAGGAGGCAGTGAAATAATGCATGGAGGAGTGCGTGGGAGACCTTATTATCTCCACCGAGAAGGTTCGGTTTAATGTTTAAACGTCCAAAATTTAAGGAAGGAAGGAAGTGCAGTATCAAAAGCTTGCATGCTAAGGCCACAGGGATATGCTGCTTCCCAAAGAAAGTGAAACCTTCTTGAGGATTTCTTGCAAATCAAAAGTTGCGCTTAATGAGCAGCATGTCTGAAGCAGAACATTATGCACACTGACTTGAAGTAGGAATATTCTATTTTAGATTTCAGCTCCATCAAAGGCCTTATGTTCTTCTGTACTGTGAATCCCTTGTGTTCTACATCAATAATCCTGCTTTTTATGAACATATAATTACCGTTGCCTTCACCTTTGTTTATATATATATATATATATATATAATGACATTTTGGCACAAATCTCTGTGACATATACATATTGCAAACAAGCAGAGTTACCTGATTGGCTTTCTGGCATCCAAGCTGACAGTGACAAGCTATTATACAGTGGGACCTTTTTATTTGCATATATAGTTATGAACTCGCTGCCTTCCTCCTCTTTTTCTTTTCTCTCAGCTCGTCACTGGCGGCTGGCTGCACGTCGAGCAGAATCTTCTCGGATGGAGGGCAGAGAGGGAATGTTAATTGGCGAGCAATACCCTCTTGTTGAGACGCAGTCCATAAATGAACGACTATAAATTATTTATATGCCTAATCAGACAGCATGTGCTCAAGTTATTCTCTCGAACAAGACGGCTTCTGTGCTAGTCCACTTTTCCCCCCTCCTAGTAAATAATTCTAGTTTCTTTTGATAAGAGTGCAGTCACACAAGGCTGTGTGCTAGAAGAAGAAGCCTAATGAAAATATGGTGCCGCAATGATGAAATAGCTGTTTTCTGGCTGCAATCACGGTCAGGAAAATGAATGACCCGCTTAGCACCAGGTATTAAAATGCATCCTGGATTTGGAGGGTTTTATTCTAGTAGACCAAAAACAAATGAAGCCCAGGTGTAAATGCACATAAGGTACACGAAGTATTAGCAGCCATAGGATAATGAAATGAGGCTAATCCATTAGGAATGGATATAGAGATTCCAAAAAAACAGGAAACAAACATCATTTGCACATTCAGCCAGGAGACGCAGAGAAACTGAGCAAGTTCATCAGTTACTCCTAAAAAAGGGGGAAAAATAATGCGGGAATTAAAATATAATTTGTTGTTGGTTTTCAAACCTATTACTAATCACTGATTTGGAAACATTAGAGCGGAGAATTTGATAAGGTTAGACACAAAAATAACTCAAAGTTTACTGAAAGACGGTGGTATTTTGTTAGGGATAGTGACGCCTTTGCCATCAAGTTTACTATCATGCTTTAAAATGATCAGTTCTAAGCAGGATACCAAAAGGTAAGTTTTGTGGCCCTTTGTTCCCCAAAGCTGCTCTCACTCTCAGCAAGACTGGCGAAGGTCTGCGAGCAATTTATGAACATTGCAATCAATCTGTGACAGTCTGTGCTGATGAGCACAACTTGCCTGTAAAGTGTTGCTTTGGAATTTCTGTATCAAATCTACAAGGTTCTGGCTGGACTCTGAAAGCAAGTAGGTAATGTGAATTTCTGTGTTTGTTCAGGGCAACAAATTTGCAACAGATTTACAGTTTTCACCAATTCATCAGCAATAATTGCCATTCAATCACAAACTGATAGCAGACTAACAGCAGTCTGACTCCGTCTTATTGACGCATCAAAATTGCTTTGAAGAGGGCGACAATTTCACTGCATACAGTCGCAATGGTTTTGGTCATGCCGCAGTCTCCAACCACTGTTTTCAGTAGTGTGAGTGTAGTATTAAGTAACGGGAGTGCAATTCTTGAACTTTAATTTGGTGATTAATTGTGTTTTAGACTTAATGTATCTGAGAATTTATTAACATTCATTAACATTACCACTTCATTTTGCTGCTGATTTGTTGTACAGACCTTAACAGACATTAATTTCAGCGGCTCCCTTATTCACAATAGGCTGCCGAGGCAGATGGCTACACGTGTTTGATTTGGCAGTTTTTCCCTCTAGACTCCCTTCCTGACACAACCCTCTCAGGGATTTAGGTCACCACCTGGTCTCAAAGCAGGAATCTTTCACATTTTAGGCAAAATGTGCTCTGCCTTGTACCGGCGCATAAAAAAAGAAAATTGTCTGCGCTGTTATAGCCTGAGTTTCTGCGAATGTAAGGTCAGTGCCTTCATAGATTTTTGCAGCATTTAGAAGCAAACCCAGGCCAGGAGCGAGAGCCATTACTGGACGTAGAGAGGAGAGCACGAACCATCATGAGGCTCTTCAGATGTCTGGAAGACCACAATATATCCTGCTACATGCCGGCTGTCTGTCAGCCACCAGCCTTTAGCTGCATCAATTCCAACAACAGTGTGCTAAGAGTCTCAAGCACACATGCACTCATACGAGATAGGCACGATGTCTTGGCATTCACACACTTGACAGAGAAAAATAGAGAGACAGACACATTTCTTCCTTCAAATGTCACAAGGTGCTGGAGGGTTAAAATAAATGGACTGCTAAAAATTTGCAACAAGAAAGAACACGGGGCTGGAAAAATGCTTCAATGGGTGTTTTAAAATTGCATCTCCAAAACAGCAGACTGTGTTTTCACACAGATTTCTACAAGAGCCAGTTTAAAAGGTTTGCCTGTGCTTCGTGACCTCTCTTTTGCATGTTCACAACTAAGACACAACCTGTCTAGACTGTCATTTGCTGGAAACCCCAAACTTCTGCTTTAACAAATATCTTGTTATTGTTGTTGCCAAAGTGTCCTTGAGCATGACTGTAAATTGTATCCAGTTCCTGAGTGCTGTCCTGTGGCAGAGCCCCACCTCTGACCTCCATCTATGATGGGACAGGAGAAAAGAGAATTTCTCCACAACGATCAATAAAGTGCCATTCGTTCTGATTCTGGGTCACAGCAGAAACACCTCAATCCTCCCTTCTGATAAACTTCGATTTTAGTTTGTAACGAGTGTCGGCAGGGGTGATGGTTCAATGGTAAATCCTCACAGAACAAAGTAAGTTTTAAAATTTCACATTAATTCAAGCGTTATGCTTGTTACTTGTCTAGATTCTGGGTTTTGTTTGGACAGAGGGTCTGAAAATACAGAGACGCACAACAACTGAGGAGACTGCTGCGAGGTCAAGCAGAGTCTACAGATGGTAAATTTCAGGGCTATACCACATATACCATCACAGCTCTGCCACACACAGCACTCACCATCATGTTTTAGCTCACCTCATTGCAACCACCTTAGCAAAAAGTCAAGCGAAAGCCTAGCTGCAATAAGCTGAAATGCAGATTGCAAGATGGAAAGCTTGAAAATTTAAAAGATGTGAACGCACAGTTACATTCCTCTAGAATATTTTGCCGCGGTCCAAAGCTCTGCATTGCTGAAGACTTGCAGAAGCCCTGTAATAAAAATGTGATTTGTCTGTGAGATTGTGGATCATATCTTATGCTTCCTCATATTTTGTTCAACGCTCATGAACGTATACGTGCCCTTGAATAAAGATAACCATATACTCATGCGAAGAATGGACTGGGGCGATGGAGAGATGGTTCAGTCTTGCAGTGGAGGGCCAATCCATTCATATACTTCCATAGATTTCTACGTGCCATTTTCAAATGGCCCTTCCACTTCAACATCTTGAAGTGCACAGTAGCCAAGACTCAATCAGAGCTCGAACAGTGCATGCTGAGACGTCAACTCGTGTATCAACCAGAAGTGGCAGAGGAGGAGTCATTGGGACGCAAAGGGAGATACCGGACCTGGTTTTCATGAGTGAATGCGTGACAATGATGAGCTTGGCATGTCGCCGAGGCAACAAGCGGCCTCATCCATTATTCATCTGGGTAACAAACTGATAAATGAGGTAAATGAAGAGGAACAACAACAGCGAAAATCATGCCGATGGACCAAAAGAGACATTTAGAAGTCGGCTGCACCAGCGGCATCCTGAGGCGCATATTAATCTGCGAGGTAAACAACAAGGTCTGGACACAGGGTCAGAGCGAAGCGCCTCTCATCCTTGAGAAGAGTAATGTGAATGTGGAGCAAGCTTCGAAAATAGGATTTGGTGGAAACGTGCGAGTATTAAAGGGAGAGTTCGCACATCACACTGTCAGTCATCCACCTATGTGCTCCCAGCGCACTCAAGACCCCCTCTTCATTGTCCGCCATCAAAAAGAAAAAAACAACAACAAAAAAACCCTGCAGTCCCTTTGCAGACCAACTTACAGTTGCATCAGTCTGCTAGCACAGGTACAGAGAGCATAAATGATATCCCAGGTCTCACATGTCATGCCAAATTAATGCAACGCAATCTGTACGAGACAGCAGGGGGATGAATTATTGCCCTGTTGCTACGGTAACATCTCATATGCAGAAAACACATTGCCGCGGTCGGAAAACTGGTGATTTGTGAGATTTCATTTCAGAAACCATCCCAATGACAAGGGAGAAGCAAGGAGGGATAAATAGAAAAAAAAGATTGGCAGCCAAGGAAGGAGAGAAAAAAAAAGAGACGCTCAAATACAGTGAGAGAAAGACGGAGAAGAAGAAGAAGCGAGGCAAGGCTTCACTCGCAGCAATTTGAAGCAGTCCTTCAGACAATTTGGGTCACTTCTGTCACTGTATTTCTATAAGGAAAGCAGAAACACCTCATCTGCCATTCATTTCATTTCCATTCCAACACCTGCAAGCCATTTGCATTCTGTCAGTTTTACCTCTCCCTTTCATTTCTCCACATGCCACTACATTTCCTGAATGATAACATACTGGCAATTTCTACACTGGCATAGCCCGGGCCAGGACCACAACAGCACCTGCATCCAAAGCAGGGATATTTCCAATCTCAAGTTTCTTTCTTTTTCCTTTGTCCCTC
The DNA here is from genome assembly GCA_015106715.1 of Bujurquina vittata. Classification (NCBI taxonomy): domain Eukaryota; kingdom Metazoa; phylum Chordata; class Actinopteri; order Cichliformes; family Cichlidae; genus Bujurquina; species Bujurquina vittata. Next base: position 4,473 of record VUQK01010580.1, on the reverse strand, counting down.
CAACCCTAAGTCCCCAGTCTGACTCTCGTGTTTCCAGCAGCAACCCCCCTCCCCCCACAGAAGAAATCCACATCTTTGCCATCTGACCCTCACGAGCCCTTGCGGGGCCCGGCGACTCCCCCCAGGGACGTGAGGTCGGATCATATGTTCCGCTTCTCCATAGCAACAAATGAACCCCACACGCTGAACAGGCCACCTGACTGACTGTCATCAGGTCTATGCTATCATTTCTTACAACAGGCATTGCAGCATCATTAAACCAGTGCAAGTGCGCAGCTGTGCAGATCACATAAAGGCTGGCTTTATCAAGTTAAATGCAACATTTCTCCAAATCCAGTAAAAATGGAACACACGCCCAATTGTGTAGTGAGGAATGAATGTGAAAATTTAAACAACTAAAGAAAAAAAGAGTAGCTCTGCTTGTCAGGGCTCTCCTCTGATGTACAGCACAGAAAGAGAGAGAGAAAAATAACCATCTGAGAGGGTCAAACTACTATCTACTATGCAATTATTACACACCAATAGCCCCAAAATGTCAGAAAAATGAAGCTGGGCTTGAATTTTGAAGCTTAAGGATCTTTACGCAACACTTCGTGTTTACGGATCAGGCCAGTCTGTGAAGTTTTATAAGACGGGGCTACCGAGGGGATGAGCGAGAAAATAGGGATCTAACACTGGTGAGTCCAGCCTGAGCACTCACTCCTCACTGCTGTTTGTGAGAGATTCACTCCAGCAGTAATCTTTCAGTTTTTTTCTCTTTCTTTAGTCACTCACTTTTGAAGATTGCTGCCATTTCTACAAAGCTAGCAGTGGAGCTCTTTTTTTTTTCTCGCCTTGTTTCAATGTAGCTCTCTTCTCTGCTTCTTTCAGCCTCTGTGACTATTACTGCTTAATGCTAACCACACACCAGTTCTATTTTTACCACACAAAGCAGGAGAATCAATCAAATTCTCGTGTGTGTCCCCAACACCGAGTATTTACACCAGAACATGAAAAGGCCTTTTGTTATCACAACAGAAGAGCGGCGAAATAGATTTACGAAATTGTGAAATTGTTTTGTTAATGTGAATGATTAAAAATTTGCATTTCAATAGGCAGAAGCAGAGAATTAATTAGTTTTATTATCTACTAATTTGTTGATTCCTTTTTTATTTTGATTAATCAATTAATTCCCAAGTAGTAAACCACAAATTAATATAATTTTCCAGAGCCTAAGGTGACTTTTTTTTTCAAATCTCTATTCCACTGATGTTCAGCTTACAACATAAAGCAGGGAAAACGGCCAAACCTTACATTCATCCTTATTCACCCTACTTCCGAGAGTAAGATTAGAAGAAAGTCTTGTGTCTGTACAGTACATAAGAAGTCTTGTCGTCATTGTGAGGTTGCTAGGCAACCAGCGGAGACTCCACAAAGTCACAGGACTAAGCCCAGAAACAGTCGCACACATCGCACCGTCTGTATAAAAACAACTTAATGTGTTCATGCATTGCACGGGCATTATTTCGCATACATTATAATTCACATTATTTTTGTGTCAAAGTACTGTATTAGCTTAGTGAGACTCTTTTTTTTTTTCGTGAGCTTTGATGACAGATTTTATCCACTGATGATCTAGGTTCCTGAGAATGTGAGATGACGAATCGCTGCTTTCAGCTGCTCCCTTATTCTCCACAGGTAGCTCCGTGTGTTTGATTTGGCAGCATTTTGCTCCAGATGCAAAGGGATTTGTGTCTCTTCCAGGGAATGAACTGGGGAATCTGTCACTTGTTAGGTAAATGTGTAAACCACTATGCTGTGGAACCACCAAGAATGTGAGATGTTGTTGAACTAAAGCTAAAATCAAACAGCTATTTTCAGCTCCAGGAAGGACGGCTACCTCTTTGACTCCATTGGAGATGAAACATTGAGCAAACAGTGGTAAAACTGGCATTCCGGGTGCCTCTTGAGACTGGATCCAAAAGAGAGTCAATCCTCATTAATTCCCATGTTAAAATGTCAGACTTTACAGCATTAAAATTACAGTTTTGGAACTGGTCAAAACACTAATATTAAGGCTTCAAAATGCAGAGTCCAAAAACAGTGATTTGTAGTTATGTCAGTCTCTGCTGTATATTATTTTAATGCAGCATCTGACTTAGTGTTTGGGTCTAAATTAGCTTTCTTTCTGGAATGAAAAAGCATGTTTCAGACTTTCCCTCATCTTATGGAGAACAAACTCAAATTTTTCACTAAAAAAGCCTCCAGGAACACACCCCAAGAAATCCTGAAATACCCTCCCCCGAGGCTAAGACAGCAAACCAGGCAATTGGTTTCCAGATTGATCCCCTACTAATAAGAAAGCAGTCTTTCATTTTTGCAAATGGTGCTTGCATGCAAGCATGACTATCTGAGTCTGACTGATTAGAGAGTTGTGTTTTTATATAGGAATCATTTCAACACGTGCACACACCTTGGGAATGTACATATGTATCTGATGGGGAAATGTAGCAGTCCTGTGATTGAGAATGTAGGGCAAACCCCTTAAGTGGAGAGATGGGGAGAGGGAGGTAGTGAGGGAGGGAGGGAGGGAGAGAGAGAGATCATCAGAGCCATTACTGTGTGATAAATGATTTGCTAGCTGGTGAGTTGCCCTGAGGGAACCAGTGGGGCAGAATGTGTGTAAATGTGTGTGTGCATGTTTGTGCGTGCATGTGTGTGTGTGTGTGTGTGGCAGGAGGGGTGGTTAAACCTGTGGCTTACTTTTATCAAGATCCCATGGTACCCACGTACTGCTAATGCAATCTGCTTTGCTACAAAGGGAAAAGGGAGTTGAAGATACAGCTGCTCACGCGCGCGCACACACACACAAACACACACTATCTCACACTCGCTCTTTTACACTACAGGCAGTCACATCTCAGGGGAAAAGGAGCTGGAGCCAGGGCCAAGCTCAGAGGAGGAGGAGGCAAATTAGTGCAGAGTTGAAAGAGCAGAGTGGCCGACGAAGAGAGAGGGAGAGACTGGTGGAGTTAGAGCAGACCAGAGTGGAGGAACAGTCCAACTGCAAAAGGTGAGAGATGGAAGAATAGAAAAAGACAGGGATGTACTAAAATGATTCAGGTGCAGTAAGTAAAAAAGAAGGATTACACGTTAAGAGCTTGAAAAGGGTGAATGAACAGGGAGAGAGAGAGAAGAAAACACCGGGGAGCTGGAATGACAGCGAGGAGAGAGACAGCAAGAGGGTAATGGCTGGTGGGAGAGGTGCGAGTAGCTCCTGCCAAGATAGAGGAAGAACCAGAGTGGGAAAAGAAGGAGAGAAATTGAGCAGTGTAACCCTCAAGACCCTGCTGTCTTCAGAGGAGAGTGGTGTGTGTAGGTTGATGTGTGTGTCTTCATTGGCACTATGGTGCACTCTGCGCTGTCAGGTCTAAGAGTTGGTGTCAGGCTCCTCAGGTTGTCCGTGGTTAAGATTGGGAGGGAGGGGGATTTCTGGTGCGATAGCCCCTAGGGGAGCTCTTCTTGCTGGGGTAAGACAGCCCGCCTGCCTGGGCTGCTGGCTCCAAACTTTGGATGAAGCCCAGGAAGCGAGGCGCAGCTGGATGAGCTCTGGCTCCAACTCTAACTACCAAATCAACAGCCAACATACATCCTGAGGTCGGATGCTCATGCACAGGTGGAAAAATTAAGAACCCGAAAGGATGTGGCAAAATATATTCACTTCTTTCTGACATTTTGTAGGCAAATATTTCTAAATTAAAAACTGTCAGAAAGGCTGCTAATGAAAATATTCATTACCTGTAGCCTCTCTTGTTTGGTGTCACTAATGGTCCTCATGTCTACTAACTCGTGGCAAAAAAAAAAAAAAAGTTGATTAAGAAATGTTAACAACCTCCATTTATTACAGCTGATGAGCAATTAGAATACAGCACATTAAAATTCCCCTAAAACCAAAGCTCCATTAGAAAACACGAAGCCAAGCGCAGATATCCACACTAATTCTTAGTTGCCTGGTGTTATGCTGACCTTTATCTGACATTACTTCCCCTTTTTTTTTCCACAACTGAGTGTTGTCAAGGCTGGAGTATTAACAATAATCCGTGCCAAGAAAGCCCAAGGAACCATGAGCAAAAATTGCTCATATACAGTAGTGCTGCTTCAGATGAATGTGCCTGTAGACAGACTGTTGTGAAAAATAAAATAAAATAAATACAGTGGACTGACTGTCGGTTCAGGATTGTGGTGGAGGGCTCGCAGTGAGCGCACACAATTCAGTCTGAGATAATCTAGCAGCATGACAAAATACACCTTTGTAGTAATTGTTAGTTCAAAAATACACTATGTGTCATTTCTTAGTGTAAATGTATATATATATATATATATATATATATATATATATTTACACTGTTATGAAATATTTCCACTTTTCAAGCCTCATTTTTCCTTCACCAGAAGAAAAATATTTCTCTTTGCATCTGGTTTAGTTCATTGTTC
>VUQK01010579.1:0-14165 GCA_015106715.1 Bujurquina vittata | reverse complement strand
ACACCAACACAGAGAAAAAAACATGCTGCTTTCTATACATCTTGCCTGAGTCTTTTATGTGTGTGTGTGTGTGTGTGTGTGTGTGTGTGTGTGTGTGTGTGTGTGTGTGTATACTGTATACAGTATGATTATGTTCTCATCTGCTTATTCTGCATAAAATGTAAAAATAAATAAATAAAGATTATGTAAAGCATTTATAGCTTTGCTCCTGTATCTGGGGCCAGCTGGGGCTCTTTTAGATTTGTTGGCCAGGATTTTGGCACAAAGTCTGAAATCCCTCTGTTTAGAAGTCTGTGACCCCCCAGCAAGTCACCAAAAGACACTAGACAAAGAGCAGTGGTCTTGCCAGATTTTGAAAGAGGTCTCTTAGACCTGCAGAGATGGACATCCTGCAGTTAGGAGAACATTCTTAGTTGGATTAGAGGCATGTTTGTTTACCAAGGTGGACGTCCTGCTCCAAGAGGAAAGAGGAGGATATTAAGAAATGAAGAGTAAGCAGTATGAGCAGTTCATGCAACAGTCATATGATATGAAAAGACTTAGAACCGCCACATACATTGTTGTATCGAAGGGCTGAATATTCAGGCTGACGTGGGCAGAATCATGTAACAAACTAGATCTTCCTTGCGGCTACTAGAGGATTTTTAAAAGGCTTTTCAAATGCATATTGAGCTAAAAAAATGTACAACTGTAAATGCCCCTTACATTATTCTGCTTATCATTTAATTTCCACAGTTCTTTCCTGCAGAAAGGAATTAAGGCAGTAGCTCTGAGCTTATGCAACAGACGCTCATCCTCCTAAAAATATCAGTGCTTCTCTGTGTCACGTGTAGCTTTCAAAAAAATTATGGTGCAGCAAAGATGAATTTTAATTTTGGATAAATACAGCCGTGCACATTTGATTTTTGGGTTCAGAGAGATCAACTTGGATCATCATAGCACCTTGTCTCTTTATTGGAGTATAGGCTCATTTTGGCACATATATACAGGGTGGGCCATTTATTTGGATTTACCTTAATAAAATGGGAATGGTTGGCGATATTAACTTGTTTGTGGCAATAAGCCACAAGTGGCCAATAAGTCTGATGTGTCACATGACCCTCTTCCCATTGGGAAAAAAAACCCAAAATGTCCAACTTCAAAATGAGCGCCATGGTCACCACCCATCTTGAAAGGTTTCCCCCCTCCCATATACTAATGTGCCACAAACAAGAAGTTAATATCACCAACCATTCCCATTTTATTAAGGTGTATCCATATAAATGGGCCACCCTGTATTTTGTTTTAGTGGTAGTAATTTTCCTGATAGCAGCTCAAAAACACAACGTTTAGGTTTGGGGACCCAAAAAATTATTCTACTTTCCAACTTTGTTTCTGTGTATTGTTCCACTATCCTTAATACTTATATCATGATTAAGAAGAGAAAAAAAACACAAGCCTTCCTCTCATTCACTCCATACACCAAAGCTAGCACCCCTCCTTCACATATGTAGGCAAACCCACATGCACTCACACGCTATTGTTCCCTGCTGGGTGCGATTTAGGGAAAATAGTGAAAGCCTATGGTGGCCACCGATCCTCACATCCTACATCGACCTGTCCCATTTTATGAAGATTTTATGGTGAAATTTCTCTAATTCTGCATGCGGAAGCAGGCATGGAAGAAAGTTCAGTTTATAAGAAAAGACAAAAGCTGCTCTGCCACCATCTGCCAAAAAATACAAATTATGTCTTTCCTCCTCCTCCTCCTCCTCTTTCCTTCCTTCTTCCCTCCACCCTCTTCTCTGTCTCATACTTGTCCTTTTTGTACCAGTGAGGGACAGATCTTCTCACCATTGTTCAGTTGGTACTGGTGAGAGTAAACTGGCTGGCAGCAGTGGGAGGGAGGTGTGTGTGTGTGTGTGTGTGTCTAGCCGGCCAGCAGAGGAAGCCACGCCTCCTCTGAGCTGATTCCAGTCATCAGAGCTATAATGAAGTGCACACGATGCTCCCTGCCTGCCCGCCTGTCTGCCAGTGTGACATACTGTCACCATCCTGGAGGATACACTCGCACACTTTCACATACACTCACTCACTGACGGGACAGCAGCCTGTCTCCTCACACATGCTCATGCAGACACACACGCTTCTACTGTCCAAGGAAAGAGAGGAGAAAGGAAAACGAGAAGAAGGTGGGAGGAATAAGAAGAATTTTACATTTTATTGCATCCTCTCTGTGTGACCAGCCAGTGCTGATTGTGGGTGCCGAACAGAAGAAACAACCCCACCACTCGTGTGCACACGCACCTCTACCCCCCTGCAGTTACGGATTCTTGGATTAGTCTGCCCCGGTGTGGAGTGTGGGAGCTGCGGAGCGGACCGACATGGGGAACCAAGCAGGGAGGCAGGAGGAAACGGAGTCAGGTCTGCTTCTTGTATCGTGGTTTGCCTCAGCAGCACATATCCCTCTGTGTTTGGTTTGTCTTTCTCACTTCAAGTAAAAAACAAAGATGGGCATTTGTAACATGTACGTACATTTATAGCAAACAAGTCCTGATTAATGAGTACTGACTGAATATGCCCTGGAGTTATCAAAGGTGTTTAAGCAGGCTAGAAGTTTGCTGCTGCTTTCTTTCTCCACACTGTGCATGTGTGGTTTTGAATCTGGAGTCTTTCTGCATTTCGTCAGCCAGCACAGGTCTGTATTTGTATATATACAAGGGGCAAGTGCTGAGTAGGGTTTGGCTGACAGTAAGCATGAGGGAACCTGCCAGAGGAGATCATCACATCACATCTTTCCAATGCCCCGAGCTCATTGTGCCGTCATAAGATTCCTATTTCAAAGTCCCTCTGAACTGCTCTCAGCAGCTCATCTTGAGGCAACCAGGTCGTTTCACATCTTTGTAAGCTTTCAAAATTTCTGTAACATTATCATTTGAATCTTTTTAATGTGTATGCAGAGCCTCTTAGTATAAAATATTGAAGACAGAGCTCAATCTCATCTTTATGCTCTTACGTGATTATATTTGCATGTTTAGATCCTGTATAGATGAGAGCCAGGTCACTTGCTTTGGCAACAGGAATGGGCACACACTCCCACACATGCACACACGCACACACGCGTGCACACATTATTTTATCAGTGGTGGGCGTAAGCTGCATCATTTCATAGCAGTGGCATGTGTTGCTGGATGATAGAGCACAGAAGGCTCAGATTGGACGGCAGTGGTTGCAGGCTGCAACATGCTTGACAAGATTAGGTCTTCCCAGTGTGTGCATACAGCAGAAGCACACAGTTAATACATTATACACAAAAGATTGTTCTTACTGGATTAAAAAGCAGGAACCAAGAAGTTATTACCTTTTATTTCACTAAGTGTTATCGGTTACTACTAAGCAGTGTTTTTGAGCAAAGTAAAATTACTTTGTACTTTGTACTACTTTGTACTAAGACGAACTACAATCATTAGTACAAAGTAATTGTGTGATTAGTACTCAAATGTAGTCTAGAAGTATGTGTGGTGGAAGTGAATCAGAGTGGATTGTTTGCCTAACAATCAGTCATGTTCTTTATGAGAAGTAGTTAAACAATGCAGTTACTAAATACAGTACTTAATGATGGTTGCTCCGGCCCCCCACATGAACCTCCATTATGAAATGAAACCTTAATTCGGCGATATTGTTAATTGACCTACTTTTAACAAGCCACTCTGTTTTTTTTTCTCCAAAGGAGCTGTAGTTGTAAATAAGAATTGATCACCTTATTTTTCATTATGCCTTCTCAGGACACCAAGCTATGCCAAGAAGGATGAGGCCAAGGATGCATAGAAAAAAAAGTCATGTTTAGTCGTCTTCTATAAAATTATTGGTTCATTATCTGCTCAGCAACAACATATTGATAGAGAAGGGCAGTGAGGTTTGCCCTCTCTCCATTAGCTTCTGCTTCACCCAGAAAGTGAGATGGGCTGCTTAGGGCTGTCAGACTGGGACTGAAAAGAAAAATAACAGCTCTGGTGCTTGAAGTAGGAAAAGAAACGTGGGAACAGGAGAAACTTGTTCGGATTTGATTGATGGCGTTATCTCTGAAGTGAAAGTCGAAGGAGTGAGCAGTCTGCTGCACTGATAAGCAGGTCATTATCACAAGCAAACCACACTGATGGCTGCTACTACTACAACGAGCCTTCCTCTCTCCCCACTGGCCGACGAGGAGTGCAGCCAAACCTGCGGTCAGCAAGTTGTCGGCTGTTGATGAATTGTCAGTGAAATATAGTCCAATAACAGTGGATTTATTTTCAGGCCTACAACTCAATCATACACGTTTGGGGCTCAGGAACTTAAAAAAGGTTGAAACATGTTTGTGTAATGAGATAAAATAGATTGTTGTGACTTTCACATGGTCAAAAATGGGAATTTCAAACATTTCTGGTTTCTGCAGAATTTTGATTAGGATGCTTGAAGGTAGCTGTAATGTGTGAGGACACAGCCAAAAATTTAGGAGAAGAAAGTGTTTTTGAAAATGGGGCTATCATTTATGTGGCAGTTAGCATGTTGTCATTGGAATAACATTGCTCTTTCTGTCCACATTCAGGTTATTAGCGGTACAGCAACATTAAGCTGTTTGATTTGGAATGAATTAACACATCAGTCTAAATATCCCAGTTCGTGTGCAACGTCTCCTCCAAACTGTCTTTGGTAATAACTTGGTAATGAGAATTTTTTTTTGTGTGCGTTTGTGTATGGGTCTTGGTCAACTAACACATGAAGCTGTATTTTCATATATTTAAGTAGAACTGAGCTCTGCATGGCTTCTGCTTGGTATACTGCTGGGAATCCAATTTTCAGGTTTCACACATCTGCCTTCCCCTGAGATATTTTTGCTTATTGACACTGTTACAACATCCAGAAATGAAGATGTATTTGTAATAGCTGGATTTGAAAAAGAGATTTCCAGACCACCTCCGAGCTTCCTAATTCCAGTCTAGATATTTTGAGACCTACCAATTAAGACACTTTAAAAACTAACAATAAATGTTTGTGCTGTTATGCTTTTTGGTTGTGCTTCCATTCTGGGCACACTTCCACTCCAAGCCAGTGACTTTGGATGTGCAAATTGACGCAGAGCAGGGATTTACGATGAGGAAGCACGTTTGTCCAACTTTTGATAGCCAGGACACTGTGAGGAAGTTAAACCAGTCATATTTTCCATGGCAGTTAGCAGTTGGTACAGTGAATACACCATCCATTCCACAGTGCTTTGTGTTTGCAGAGGGAGGTGTGTGCCGTTTAAATGTCCTGTTTGTGTAGCGGAGGCTACAGCCTTGACATCGAAGTTGATACATTTTTTTGCCCTCATCCCTCAGCTTATAAAACTCACAAATTTATGATAGCGCAACTAACAATACATGTATGAAACGGACACCCTTACAAAAATGCTGGAACTGACATGCACGCCACTAAGCCTGTGATTGTGTGTTCAATGCATACCAAATCAAATTTGACTTGATGTGGTTTGTATATCTGTCAGCAGCTGGCTGCGGTTCATCCTCAGTCTGGGAATGATAATCCTGGCCTTTCTGTGGATGTTGGCCCAGTTTTTGTCTTGAGAACAACAGGCCAAAGAAAGATCACACAACTATCACTTTGTACTGGGTGTCATCTTGTTAATAATCTGTATCAGTCCTAGTGTCCAGCCATACCAGAAAATGGCGCAGCACAGTTCACTCACCTCTGCTGAGAACATGGTGAGTTTGTGAGGACTTGTAAGACACGGCTAATATTGTTGTCCTTTCCATCCCCTGAGAAATCAGTAGAGTCAGTTAGAGCTATTATAGTTTGAATTTGCATCACACGGTCATTAAAACTGAATTGTGCATATTTTTATCTTGAATCAGTTTGCTCTCTGAATCAGTTACGTGTTAAAGTGTGGTCAGTAGATGTGCTTGAGATTATAAGTTTCAAAGACCATTTTGCTTAATCTTTCCAGAATATGCTTTTTTGCTTTTTGTAATTACTCCAGGAAAGCCAATCACAGAAGCTTACACAGCCCTTCAGTAGTCGTTCTAAAGGAATAAAGTTCAGATGGAAATCATCAGAAGCTTAAGTCTAGTAATACTCACAACAACCTGTTGCCCATCACATTCACTGATCCCTTAAACTTGCTGTCATGTAAAATGCCATATTATTCCTTCTGTGAGTCCAGTGTTAAACTATTTTCCATGTGGAGCAAAGAGAAATCCTCCCTCTCATTTGGCCTGCTCATGGCCTGTGCTATTGGATTTCTCTGTAGGGTATTGGCTCTATAAGTAATGTAAAGGCGGGTGGATCAGCATAAGGGCGCTGTGTTAAAAGTCTTAGCATGCAGGCCAGTTTCGGTGATTCAATCAAAATGATTAAAGGAGCCAAAGAACTCAGGCCAAGTGTCCCTCTGTGGCTTGCCAGCTCTCATGCTGCACTTCCCTGCTGTGCTGCAGAGGAAGCACAAAGCTATATGCTTTTCAGGCAGAAATGAGTATCTCAGCTCAGTCTTTCACACATTATGTCTTCTTTTAAAGACTGGGTGGAAGGTTTGCTTGGTCAGTTGCTGGCACGATTGATCAACATGTCACCTGCTGGCAGGTCACAGCAATGGCATCAGATTAATAGTGGGGTGTTTTTCTGCACCTCTGCTTACAGCGGTTGGGGAGGCTTATTGCTCTTCAGGAGGCTTTCTGTCTTCTGTTAAATGAGCAGTTCCTGTCAGCCTAGTAATAAAAGTTTCAATGGAGTCTACTGTGTTGCTGATGTGTAATATTGCACTGTCATAAACCTCATATTGATATTGGTACGGACTAGCTAAGAAATCTGCTGTTAGGAAATAATCATTAAAAAAAGGGTAAATATCTGTTTATTGGTCTTCAAAGTCAGTGTGTTGCCTTTTCGTTTTTGCATCGCAATGCAGACAGTGATTGTTTAAACTTGGTTTTTTACAACAGGTGTCAGACTGTAGTGAGCCTACATTAAATCTCTGAAGCATGATGATACAGGAAGGCTTTTCCACACAGATGCCCTTGTTTGAAGGAGCTTCAGTTATTAGTGTATTAACCATTTTCTTATTTGTTTACTGGCTTAGATATGATTTACTGTCCTAGAATGAGAGCAGAGTAACGATAGGGAATTTATTTAGGAATAGTTGTCAAACACTTTGTCATGTATACAGAAGCATCTTTATTTAAAAAGAAAATTGTTGATTTTGAAGTTGTTTACCGTGAAAAAGCAATTGTATTGTCAAAAATAAATAGCTTGATGGTTAACAGTGGTGCGCTGAGCTGTTGTAACACAGTTTACCATCCACACTAATGCCTACTCAGTCAGTGTGGTGGACATGGAGCTTCAGTTCTGTGTATCTTGCTCTCCAGTAAGAAGAAAGGAATGCCTGAGTCCTGGTATCTGACTGAAGGGCGCCTGTTGACCTATTTCATGCCCTGTCAGTAGGACAACAGGAAGTCCAAAAACAGCCTGTGTTTCTGTGTCTCCTCTCTTCTTCCACCTGACTGGAAAACTGCACATCACATTTCCTGGAAACCAGAGGAGAAGACAGATGAGTGGCAGTAAGAGATTCTCTTCCAAAGCTTGCTTATTATGGTGGTGATGCCAATGCGTCATTTCAGGTGCCAGCTGTCTGACACTTGAAGACCTGGAGTCATTATTTCACCGTGACTCCTCACCCATGATCCCCCTGCTCTGTAAATTGGCGTTCTGCTCACTGTGCACTCTGTCACCTCTTGGCTGAGAGGCAGGCGAGCTGCAGTTGACTGGCCGGTGCTGGACTCTGTCCAGCCACACGGCTCCTACTGTGATTTGAAAGCTTATCTTCATTAGCAGGAAAGAAACCTGCACACTGCATTACTGTGATTGAGGGGCTGACTTTTCATTAAAAAAAAAAACCTCAAAAAAAACCCCAACAACTTTGCATTACTGGAAGTCATTCTGTTGAATTCATTTAGATAATTAGTTAATATAAACAACACAATCATTTCATATTGGCATGACGGTTGTTTTTGTAGCTGCTGTACTAACACTGGTGGTATAGCTTATGTATAAAAATAATGTGGCCACAATCAGATTAATATTTGTGAAATGGGGTATAAAATAGTTCCTGATGCACTGAATAGTGAAAATGCTCTTTCATTGGGAAAGATTTCCTTCTTTTTGTTCAGAGCTGCTGTTTCCCAGGATTTGCATATTCCTATTAAGGAGAGCTACTCTCCATAGACTGCGGAATGACCCACAGTAAGCCATTTACCTGCCCATTCCACTTCTTTTCACAGATTTAGTGCTTCTTAGATGTAGCTATAAATGGTCCTGGTCCTGAGCCGACCTACGTCGAAGACAGCAGTAAATTAAGATGAAGATAGCCGTTAGCTACCTCGGTTTTAGCTTTGATTTGTGAAACGTTTGCACTTGCATGCCCATAGTGTAAATATTTTTTTTTTTGAAGATCCTAAAGTAAACGCAGTTCTTGCACCATAATAGATTAATTAGAATTAGACATTTATGGTGTATTTGTGTTCTGATAACTGCAAAGTATGCAGCTTTACAGACTCTCCTCACCTACTATTACTGCTCTGGCATAACAGTCAGATTAATCAGATGTCATGTAGGTTGTGAATTTATTGATGGCGTGGACACTTATGTGATATTAACACACTCTTTTTGTCATCTGTCATTAAAAAAAGTGGTACAGTGCGTTTTACTCAAAACTCTTTTCCAGAAAACATGATTTTTAAATTATTTAATGGTTCTTGTGTTTACTTTTGTGGTTCTTGGACATTGGACATCAGTGAAATTCCTGTTATTTTTAAAGGGAAAAAACTCAGTGTCATTTAGAGCAGTACTCTTTCCCCAAGAGTCTTTGACAGGTTCCCATTGATAGGCTCTGCTGCAGCAACTGGAGGTTAAGTGCCTCTTTCACGGCCACCTCAACTGCAGTGTCTCAGTAAAAGCCTTTTTTATTCTTGTCATTCTCCGTCTTTAATCCATTATCGTATTTAATATCACTGACCACCTTAATCTAGGCTCTTTTGTTTCAGTATGTCATTCCATGTTTAGCAAACCTAGTGAAAGTTGGATGATCAAAATGAGTATAAAGTAATAAACATTCTCCAGCTAACAAGCCTACTGGAGTTGTTAATGTTACCACAAATACTCTCACCTGTCAGCAGTGACCTATCAAATGCTCAGTAACTTTAAGGAATTTCAACCTGTTAAGTGCCATAAATCCCAAAAGATGATCTCAATGCAAGCCACTTAGTAACCCACTGGCTCCTCCTTTCTGACTTAATCAGTGTTGACTCTTTTCTGTACAAAGGTCTTGCTGCTGCTATGTTTTTCTCTGGTTTTCCATTTATACACATTGGAGAATAGATTTGTTGTAGAACAAAGTTATACCACCACATATAAATTACTGCAGATTTAAATATCAGTCTGTTGACTGCAACAGTCCTGACTGAAATGTACTGGATTTAAGGTAATGGGTAGAATATGGATACAGTTGAGTGCAAGGCATCTCTGCTATAAAGCCTTGCATCCTTTTTTGTGGTTGTTTAACTACTGGCCTCTGTATACTTGTGCCTGTATACTTGTGGCTCTTTAGCATCCTGTCTTTTTGCATGTGCTGACTGCCGGCATCGACACTGGTGTCATTTCTCTGTGCACATGAAGCAGCTGTGGTGATGTCATGGTTAAAGAGGTGGGCGATCTAAAGATGAGTGAGTTCATGTGCTCCATCTGGGTTTTATTCACTAAGACCAAAAAGAAAACAGAAGATGAAGGAAAAGTGAATGGAAGGCTGGCCCAAAATCCCATTCTTGGCATCTCACTCATTCTCAAGGGAATATACTGATCTTAATCACATTGGACTTTGTCTCACAAAGACCTGTTTACTCATCATGAGAATACGACCAGTGGCCAGAAGATAGGCACAAGCTGGAAGGTGTTTCTTTGCCTCCCACATGTGGCTGATGCTTCCTGTAGTGGATAGTAATTAGAATAAACATCCAGTGCAGATTTTATATTCAATTCTTTCATGTGACTTTAGGAGTGCATTTTGTCCTCATTCTGTCAGTCATGGGTTCATCATCTGTGAATTGCAGAAATAAAAATGACTGTCGATGTTAATGCAACTTTTTTTCAATCGCTTTAAAGTGCGGGTGCATCCCATTTTACCTGACAGCATTTGTAAATGACAGCATCCCTTCATTTCAGGCAGGTGGTAGTTGTTTTTATTGAGTGGCAGAGCCAGGTGTCTAGACCCCATTCTGCTATTCATCATTTGCATACTCCACAATTGTCTTTCAAATCTGAACCTTGATTGTTTACGTAACAATTGTAGGTCATAATTAAAAACATGTTCTGTTGACACAGTTGATGTGGCTTCACCTCTCTGCTTGAAGAACCTCTCATTTGCAGCACAGCTTCTCACTGCAGGAATGTTAAACAGTTTTGTGCCCCAGAAAATGTGCCAGTGTTGGCAGCTTCTGCTATAGTTGCTGGCTTATTGAATAAGGGGATAGTCTGAGCAGAGAGCCTATCAATGGCGCAGTACTTAAAGAACCCACAAGCGTATAGGATTTTCATTCCAAACTAGGCCATTTGTTGTGGGTTTTGTATGCATGTATGCTCTACGTCTGCGCACGTGTTGCTCAGGGTGATGCTCCGTCTTCTCTCACAGGATGCCTGTCTAGCCTTTGCTTTGGGGGCTTGACAATGATGCTACATGCATGAGAGAGACACAGTGCTGTCTCTGTCTGTAAGCACAGTTTAATGCATAAACGGCTTTGTGCCTGATTGCTCCACGTGCAAAGGGACCTTTGTCGTCCTTTGAAACAAGCAAGCCTCTTGTGTCTCTCTCACTGTTTGCTGATGATCTGAAAACAAACAATACAGCGTTTTCAGGCAGCAGTCAGCTCACGCCAGGCATCAGTAAATACTCTTCATATTTGAGAGGGGTCTGGAAAGGGCTCACGGCTGCAGCCCACATTGATGCAGTTAAGCTCTGCTGCAGTCATGAATGGTCACAGTGAGCAACAGACAGTGTCAGGCAGATGCACTGTTGTCCAAAGAGAGAACAATGTGTGAATAGGGTATAATGACCATAGGGCTGAATAATACAAGCATGAATGTAATGCACTGTCTATTCAATTGGTGTCATTGCATGATGTTAACAAATTCATGGTTCTAGCATGGTTGTGTGTTGATTCTATTAACCTTTCCCTGTCAGTGTACATGATAATTCTGCTGAGAACAAGTTTATCTTTGATACATGAATCGTAAATTGCGAATTTTGACAGGCATTACATTTGCAGTCCAAAATGAAAGGTATTTTCTCATAAAGAATATTGTAATGTTTGTACTGGTTTTGTAAATTTTACACATTTTGTGAAAACAATGTTTCTACCATGAGCTGCTCAGTGTTGTTTGTAGTTTGAAGGTGATGGTTATGATTTCAAAGGTTATCAGATATAGAGGCTTAGATTTGTTCGGGCTAAGAAGCCGTTATAACCAGTGATCCAGGATGCTGAAGTCGCCATGTAGCTGACAAAGAGAAGGAAATTTTATTTACACTTCCAAATCAGCACTGGTAACTGATAATTAAACACCGTTTCAGTATGTACTTTTTTTTTTTCAGGTGCACAAACTGCCAAGAAATCTGGAATTCCAGCTCCTAGAGAAATACCCTCTGCCATAACAAGAGACCGTAGTTCTCTAAGGGACCAACTGAAGAGTTCTTCCACTAAGAGAATGGTTTCCAGTGCCAGCACTTCCAGCCTATCGACCCTGACAAAGCAGACACGGAATTCAACCAAATCCCGTGCGGATGCGGAGGGCCAAGAAAAGGGCATTCTGGAATGCCAGGTAAAAGAGCTTCTTGCTGAGGCAAAGGCTAAAAACTTAGAGCTCAGCAATCTCAGGATGGAGTTGCAGCGCTGTAAGGGTAAAATCTCCACTGCTTCCTCTTTACCCTCACCCAACTCTGTATCACACCAAGAACCTGGAGCTGATCACGAGCACGGACAGGTGGGGGAGGCCCTTGTGCTGGTCGCAGAGCTAAGAGAGAAGAATGGGAAGTTTCAGAGAGAGCTGGCAGCCCTCAGGGAGGAGAACCAGGCACTGAAGGAAAAGCTGCTTAGCTTGGAGGCATCTCCTATCTATAGTGCAAACACAAGCACCTCTTCGAAGCATTTGGTGAATGGTCTGTCCTCAGACTCTTCAGCTCCTCAACAGCATAGCCTCCCCTCTACTGCCAGCCCACTCAAAACCTCTGGATCCTCCAGCTCAGACATCACAAAGGGGTCACCATCACCTGACTCCTCAGAATTTGAGAAGATCCCATCACGCTCAGAATCAACAAGCAGTGGTGTCAGTGGGGGAACTGATCAAGCAGGGGTAGCTAACAGCGGCAGAGGTCAGGATATCTCCTTGCAGAGCCTGACAGAACAGATTCACAAGATGGAAGAGAGCCATCACAGCACATCGGAGGAGCTGCAGGCAACACTGCAGGAGCTGGCTGACCAGCAGCAAGTGGTACAGGAGCTGACAGCCGAGAATGAGCGTCTGGCTGAGGAGAAACGGCTCCTGCAGACCTCACTTCAACAGCAGAGAGAGCGTCTAGAGGTTCTAGCCCAGAAGAATGAAACACTGGCTCTCCGGCTTCAGGAGCAGGCTCAGGCTCAGGCCCAGAGGGATGAGGAGCTGGGTAGCCAAGGGCCTCGACTGGTCGAGCTGGAGCAGAGGTATGCTGAGCTGGTGGAGAGTTCACGCTTTGAACGGGAGAAGCTGGTGGACATCCAGCAGCAACTCACAGGCAGCCTGCGCGCTCTGGAGGAAGAACACCAGGAGACCCAGAGCCAGGTGCACTGCCTAAGAGAGGAGTTAGACAGGTTGCAAGCCCAGCTGGACAGCGAGCTGGAAGTCGGAGGTCAGGCAGTACAAGCTGCAGAGGAGCAGAGGGCGACAGCTGAGGGTCTGAGACTGGAAAACAGTAGGCTGAAGGCACAGGTGGACATTGAGAGGCAAAAGGTGGCTGAGCTGAAGGCAATGCAAAGTGCCAGTGACAACACTGAGCTGCAGACTTTGCTGAAGACAGCCCACACTGAGAGAGACAGGCTGGAAGTGGAACTGACAGAACTAAGACAGGAGCTGCTTCAGGCCCAGGCTGAGACTGAGCATGTGCGAGGCTCCATGTCTAAGGTAAGAGGGGTGCGAGCTGATATCATCTTTGCCATCTTGTCATTTGTAGTATATGTGATTAATTGCCCCTTCACTAGGTCTGTTGATTAAATACATAAGAACTACAAAAGAAATATGTTTTACATTTAAAAAATATTCATATAGTGCCTCTGTATAATTGGTTGCCTCCACTGAACCGTAGTGGCACGTGGACACAGCAGGGGGTTCATTTCTAACGTTTGGTTATGGACTAATTGGACCGTGAAACAGGTGTATGCCAATTCCTAAACAACAACAATGATGTGTAAAAACAAACTTGAAGGCTTTATGTGCACACCTGACCCATGTATACTCTAATCCATCTATCCCTCCCTCCCTCCATCCCTCCTCTTATCCGGGGCTGGGTCGCGAGTGCAGGAGCCTAAGCAGAGAAGCCCAGGCTTCCCTCTCCCAGCCACCTCCACCATCTCATTAGGAGGGACCCCAAGGCGTTCCCAAGCCACCCGTTAGATATAATCTCTCCAGCGTGTCCTGGGTCTACCCCGGGGCCTCCACCTGGTGGGACATTCCCAGAACACCTCACCCAAGAGGCGGCCAGGAGGCATCCTAATCAGATGCCCGAGCCACCTCAGCTGGCTCCTTTCAATGTGGAGGAGCAGCGGCTCTACTCTGAGCTCTTCCCGGATGGCCACACTCCTCACCTTATCTCTAAGGGAGAGGCCAGCCACCCTTCGAAAGAAACTAATTTCTGCCGCTTGTATTCATAATCTTATTCCTTCGGTCACTACCCAAAGCTCATGACCATAGGTGAAGGTAGGAACATAGATCGACCAGTAAATCAACAGCTTCTTCTACACAGAGTTCTCTCTTCACCACGACAGACCGGTGCAACGTCCGCATTACTGCAGAAGCAGCCCCGATCGGTCTGTCGATCTCCCGCTCCCTTCTCCCGTCACTCGTGAACAAGACCCCGAGATACT